>OLKM01007809.1:0-10741 GCA_900291075.1 Melanogrammus aeglefinus | reverse complement strand
GGGGTTTCCTTGCCCTCCCTCAAATCCCTACATGACACCAGGGCCTCCAGAAGGGCAAAAAAATATCAATGGCCGACCCCTCGCACCCAGATCAACGGCCTCTTCACCCCGCTACACCCCGACTACGCTTTCTTACCCTCAGCCGCCAGCTGAAAACAACTTGGCTACACCAATCCCCCCCCCCCCCCCGCCCCTCCCCCGTGATACCTGTCCAGACTAGAACACATGGACTAATTCTGAACTTGCACTTTATTATCTAGTGTGTATCTCCACACCCATTGCACTGCTTTGATTGTCCTGTTATGTCTTGTTAGCACTGTCCTGTCCTAATTGCACATAATGATGAAACACACACACTGGAGACCCTGAGACAGAATTCCTACTATTTTAGCATAAATGGCAATAAATGATCCGGGTTCGGATTCGGATACGCCAGAGTTATGTGATCTGGCTGACGGTACGTAGGGGTTCGCGGCCTCCCTTAAACTAAACCGGGAGACACAATGGTGCGCAACAAACTCCTCTTTTGGGGGTCCCTCATACACGGGACACAGTTGAAGGAGATTGGGATTTTCTCAACTCTTCACAAATGGTGATGGTCCTCAAAACACACTCAAAGACCAAGCTCAGCAGGACATCCACAAAGTCCTGCAAAAACATTGCAGTCTAGTTTTGACGCGCTCCACTGCAGGAGACTGACAGACTCAGACAACCAGAGACACGACTCAGAGACAAGCAAACAAAATGATATTCCGATCTTTACTTCGTCAAGCAAATCAACGGGGACGGGACGGAGAATGTAGTCGGGGACTGGCAGGGTCGAGAAGCCAGGACAGGAGACAGGCGAACGAGGCTCCAGGAGGACGAGGCGGGGAACGTAGTCGAGGACAGGCAGGATCGGGAAACCGGGAACAGGAGACAGGTGAATAGCTCTCTGCGAAGACAATCTGGCAACAGGTGAACAGTGTTCAGCCAACTTAAAGGCTCCACTAATCACCTGACGCAGCCCAGCTGCGAGGGTGAAAGGGGCATGACGGACAGACCGTGAAAGGACCCCCCCCTCAAGGGACGGCTCCCGACGTCCCACCGGGTTGGTCAGGATGGGCCCGGTGGAAGTCCCTGATAAGGGACGGGTCTAAGATGTTGCGGGCGGCCACCCAGGAGCGCTCCTCGATGCCATAGCCCTTCCAGTCCACAAGATACTGAAGACCTCTTCCACGGCGTCGGGAACTGATGAGTCTACGGACGGTGTAGGCTGGCGCCCCATCGATAAGCCGGGGGGGTGGAGGGGGTCTGGAGGAGGGCTGAAGCGGGCTTTCACAAACAGGCTTCAGCTTGGAGACATGAAATGTGGGGTGAATCTTCATGAAGCGTGGTAGGCGTAGACAGACGGCCACAGGATTGATTATTCTGGAGACGGGAAACGGACCCACAAACTTTGGTGCCAACTTCCTGGACTCCACACGGAGCGGGAAATCACGAGTGGACAGCCAGACACGTTGTCCTGGGGTATAACAGGGGGCCGGAATGCGACGTCGGTTGGCGGACCGTCGGTTGGCGGACCGTCGGTAGCGGTCGGAGGTGCGGAGAAGAACCGAGCGAGCCTGCCTCCAGGTGTGTCTGCATCTCCGAATAAACGCCTGGACTGAGGGAACCCTGGCCTCAAGTTCTTGCTCGGGAAAGAGGGGTGGCTGGAACCCCTGGGAACACTGGAAGGGAGAGAGGCCAGTGGCCGAACTGGGAAGGGTGTTGTGGGCATACTCCACCCACAGGAGATGTTTGGACCAGGAGGATGGGTTGCGGGAGGCGAGACAGCGCAGAGCAGTCTCCATCTCCTGATTCATGCGTTCAGCCTGTCCATTGGTTTGTGGGTGGAATCCAGATGACAGACTGACCTTGGCTCCTAGGAGGGTACAAAACTCAGACCAAAAACGAGAGGTAAATTGTGGCCCTCGGTCAGAGACCACGTCACAAGGTAGTCCATGCAGGCGGAACACATGTTTTAACATAATTTTTGCAGTGTCTCTGGCGGAGGGTAATTTGGGTAAAGGGATTAAATGCGCCGTCTTAGAAAATCGGTCCACCACAGTGAGGATGACAGTGTTACCATGAGAGGCAGGTAGTCCAGTGACAAAGTCCAAACAGATATGGGACCAGGGGCGATGCGGAATCGGCAGGGGTTGGAGGAGACCGGGTGGGGCTTGATGTGAACCATTGTACTGGGAACACGTTGGACAGGCAGCGACAATCTCCTGGGTATCCCCTTGCATTGACGGCCACCAAAACCGCTGACGCAGCAGAGCCAGGGTGCGCCTCACCCCAGGAAGACAAGCAAGGCGGGAGGACTGACCGCACTGAAGAACCTGAGAGCAGAGACTAGCAGAGACAAACAAACAACCACTGGGACAAGAGCTTGGAGCAGGGTGCTCTGACAGAGAGCGCTTGACCTTCTCCTCCACCTCCCAGGTGACTCTCCCGATGACACAGGTGGTAGGAACCAGTGGTGTAGTCTACGTGATACGCAGGTATACGCCGTATAACCACTAGGAAAACTCCAGCATTTGCGTATGCCCACTTAAAAATGCGCAATGATACGTATCAATTTCGATAGAGACAGAATTTCTCTTTATTTCATGAATGAAAGTATGACACTTCTTCAATTTTCCTTGTCGGAAGTCGGAGAGTCCCGAGTTCCGAGCATAGACATATATAAAAAGTCTGGAGTACAATGGAACGCAGCATTATAGCGCGAGAGGCTTTCCGTCCATGGTCCGTGCCGTGCCCCCGTCACCTAGACCTGACGTCACGTCAAACCTAGCAACAGCGAAAAAATCTTTGTGGGTCTCCTCGGTGTGATTTCCAACTTTGTGTCCAACTTCTCTAACGTCAATAATGAATATCAAACGAAACAACAAACCACTTTGAGAACGATTTTTTAATGCAAAAAGCCTGCTGCTGCTGCTTGGATGCAACTCCGTTAGTCAGGTTAGAGAAGATGGAGAAGAGTTTGGAAGAGGGAACTACAACGGAGCCTGAAGCCAGCAGTGTACCGGGTAAGTGAAATCGTATATCGTATTACAAGTTAACTTTAGCAGATATTAGCCTAATAGTTACTAGCTTATAAGAGCTTTCCCAAACTGAATAAATCACCACACACATAGCCTATATTCATTAAAACAGCCTTGCTAGCTTAATCTTGGTGTAGTAAAGATAAACAATTAGCCAGGCTGATTTGTCAACGGAACATTTTCCCCACCTTAAAGGATTGCGTTGGCCAACGTACTTATTATTGCACATTTTAGTGAGTGAGTCAGTGTGTGTGTGTGTGTGTGCTAAATATGTCATTGTTCCTTCTAGATAATATCTCCTGGCCAGCCCTGTGGACTGAGAGTCAGGCTAGGGAGTTTAAAGGCAGGCATTCTTGGTTAGAATGGAAGGACAGAAAGTTGGGTAAATATCAGCCAACTTGTAAAGCTGGTATAAGAGCACCCCTCAGATGCCTGGCCCTGAATACAAGAACATTTGGAGAATTTTGTAAACTAGCAGGCCACTACATTAAAGGTGAAGAACAATTGTTGACAAAAAGTGTTTGTATTCCACCAAATATCCTTCATGTTCCTGTGTGTTTATTACTTTGATACAATGAAGGGGTTGTGTTTGTTTTATTTTTGTCATGTGCCCTCTGCTGTTCGTTTTTGAGGATGTACTGTTTTTCTCACTGAACAGATGTTATTTCTATAGCTGATATGTTTTAATTTATTTTAATTTATTATTTAATAATGATCTGTGTGTAATAAATGTCCTGTGCAAAAGATTCAAGTATCCTTCGTCTCCTTCGCAATTAGTACTCCAGCCAGGCCGGTTACATATACAGTAGTATAGTGTTTATATAGAAAACAGTTTTTTTTTATTGATGTTTTATAGTTTATTTGATGCTAGTGCCTAATGCTGATTTTAATTTGACTATTCATTGTCCTAGAAGCTTATGACAATATTAAGTGTTGAATAATCTGAATTACTTATGGTGGTTGTAGGCTACTGTATGCAACAGTGAGTGTGGCTGCGTTTTTAGGATGGGTACTATCGAAGAGGCTAATAGGAAATCATCACAGTATGCCCACTACAAAAACCTAGACTACACCACTGGTAGGAACGATATTCTCCGGCTGAGAGGACAAGGGTTGGTACTGCCGGGAAAGGGCGTCTGGCTTAGCATTCTTGGAACCTGGGCGGTATGAAAGAGAGAGAGTCGAAACGGTTAAAGAAAAGAGCCCACCTGGCTTGCCTGGAACTCAGACGCTTGGCTGAACGGATGTATTCCAGGTTCTTATGATCCGTCCAGACCACAAACGGTAGCTCTGCCCCTTCCAACCAGTGTCTCCAATCCTCAAGGGCCAGTTTCACCGCCAGTAATTCCCGATACCCAATATCATAATTTCTCTCCGCCGGAGACAGTTTGCGGGAGAAGAAAGCGCATGGATGATCCTTCTGGTCCTCGACCAATCGCTGCGAGAGGACAGCTCCCACCCCTGTGTCAGAGGCATCCACCTCCCAATGAATTGACGGCCTGGGTCTGGGAAGACGAGAATGGGAGCAGAAGGGAAGCGTTCCTTTAACTCACCAAACGCCCTCTCGGCCACCGATGACCAAGGGGACGCTTAGGGAGGTGAGCGCTGTGAGGGGGGCTGCCACCGAGCTGTAGTTCCTGATAAACCGCCGGTAGAAATTAGCGAACCCAAGGAACCGCTGAAGTTCCTTGCGGTATAGAGGGAGTGGACCAACCCGTTACTGCTCTTGTCTTGGCCGGATCCATCTGAACGTTCCCCGGTACCGACGATGACACCCCGGAACGACACCCTCTGAGACATGGAACTCACACTTCTCGGCCTTGACGAATAGCTGGTTCTCCAGGAGTCTCTGCAGCATCCGACAAACGTGCTGCACATGATCCTGTTTGGTCTTAGAAAAAATTAGAATGTCATCCAGATAAACGAACACACAGATGTTGAGCATATCCCGAAGCACATCGTTTACCAGACCTTGAAACACCGTGGGAGCATTGGTGAGTCCAAACGGCATGACCAAGTATTCATAGTGCCCACTAGGTGTATTAAATGCCATCTTCCACTCGTCCCCCTCTCTGATGCGTACGAGGTGGTGGAGTGTTATTCGAAGATCCAAGCTTAGAGAAGATGGTGGCCCTTGCAAAAGTTTCAAAGGTGATGAGATGAGGGATACTTGGGGGCATGTAAAGGGTGGGGTTTACCTGTTCTTGACGGTTATTGTTGTTGAGCCCCCTGTTAGTCGATACACGGCCTCAGGGACTTGTCTCTCTTCGCAACGAAGAAAAATCCCGCTCCAGCAGGAGACGAGGAAGGCCGGATGATCCCTGCTGCCAGTGACCCCTGGATGTACTGCTCATTGGCTCTGCTTTCCGGAGCAGACAAGGAGTAGAGACCACCTCTAGGGGGCGACATTTGAGGAAGAAAGTCAATGACACAGTCGTACGGTCGATGAGGTGGCAAGGAGGTGGCCCGGGTCTTATTGAAGACCTCCTTTAGATCCAGGTATTCCCCAGGAATACTAGACAGGTCTGGGAAATCAGAAAGGGCAGGCGGACTAGGAGCAGATGAAAGTGCAGCTTTAAGACAGACAGCATGACAGTGTGAACTCCACTGAAGGATGGCTCCTGTAGACCAGTCTATGTGTGGATTGTGTCTTCTTAACCAGGGATACCCCAGTATGACTGGCTGTTGTGGAGAGTGAATGAGGTGAAAGGCAAGTGTCTCGGTGTGATTACCTGACATGCTCATTTGGAGGGGGACTGACCGATGGGTAACCCGGCAAAGAAGACGGCCGTGGCGAGGATGGGTTTCTCCAGGAGCTCGCGACCAATCACCAGTTGGGTGGCCAACGACATGTCCATGAGATTGGTGTCGGCACCGGATTCAATGAGGACACTGAATGTGTGCTCCTGCCCGGAGTAGTGGAAACGAGCCTGGAGCAGAGGTCGAGAGGGCATTTCAAAGTTCACGGTCCGACTCACCAGCGCCCTCTGGATGACTGGTGAGCCCTACCTTTTACTGGACAAGACGAAACAAAATGGCCATCCTGACCGCAGTACATGCATTGTTCGCACGTAGACGGCGCTGCCTCTCCTCCATGGATAGCTGGGACCGACCCAGCTGCATAGGCTCAGGTGAGCAACTAGGGGCATGCAAGAAGTTGGAGGCGGCTGGAGATCTCGCGGAGAATGGGGTGGCGCTGGAGAGACTGAAACCTGAGCTCTCTCCCTCCACCCTTCCCTGAGACGTCCGTCGATGCGAACGGCAAGGGCTACCAGGTGCTCCAGGTGAGTAGGGAGATCCCGAGCTGCCAGCTCATCCTTGATGCGGCCGGAGAGCCCATGTAGAAAGCGTCAAGGAGTGAGGCGCGATAGTGTGAAACTCAATAGCGTAGTCCGCAACGGTTCTCCCACCTTGGGTTAGATTCAGCAACCCCTGAGCTGCCTCCCTAGCCGGAGTCTCATGATCAAAAACTTTACGGAGCTCCGTAGAGAATGCACTAACGGAAGCGCAGACAGGCGAGTCCCTCTGCCATTCAGTGGTTCCCCAGTCCCTGACTCTTCCGGTGAGCAGAGAGCAGAGAGCAATGTAAGCCACCCGAGACCGCTCAGTGGGAAAGGCTGAGGGTTGGAGTTCAAAGGAGAGGGAGCACTGCACCAGGAAGGGGCGGCAAGAACCAGGAGCAGCGTTCCGGAAGGGGAACCCGAGCCTCAGACGTCGAAGAGGGACCGGGATGAGGAGCGGCGACGGGTAACCTCCGCAGGTGATCCCGGACAGACTCCATGCTGCTCTCGTGGCGAGTGACCAGCGTCTGCAGACTCTCCGCCATGGTGGTAAGTTGTTGTCATGGCGTTGCAGGACGCTGCCTTGCGCCTGTAGTTCGTTCTGGAAAGACTCTGAGTCGGCTGGGTTCATGTTGGGGCCAGATGGTACTGACGCGCTCCATGAGGAGACTGGCAAGACTAGAAACCAAAAGCACGAACTCAGAGACAAGCAAAGTCATGATATTCCGATCTTACTTCGTTCAAGCAAATCAACGGGGACGGGACGGAGAACGTAGTCGGGGACAGGCAGGATCGGGAAACCGGGACAGGAGACAGGCGAACAAGGATCCAGAAGGACGAGAAGGGGAACGTAGTCGGGGACAGGCAGGGTCAGGAAGCTGGGACAGGAGACAGGCGAACGAGGATCCAGGAGGACGAGGCGGGGTACGTAGTCGAGGACAGGCAGGATCGGGAAACCGGGAACAGGAGACAGGTGAATAGCTGGAGCAGGGGTGGCCAACCTGCGGCTTCCGAGCCGCATGCGGCTCTTTGCCTCGTTTCGTGCGGCTCTTCAGTTCACATCAAATTTCCTATTCATTTTTTTATTTATTCTTTTTTTTATTCTTTTTTTTATAATATTTTTTTTTCTTATGTGTGTGCATGTTCGCAAAAGTTTTAATGATGACGCAAAATAAACGTTCACAAACGTTTGGTGTTGATGCAATAACATAACTGGCCTGCTCAGCTTTGGAGGAGCTGTCAATGTTAAAATATGTACCGGGGGCTAAATTTGTACCGGCCTCGTCTCAGTTGTACTGCAAATTCAAAACCTGACTGGCAACAGAGCGACGCCGATCGTTTGTTGACCTGGCAACGGGCCGATCGCGTCGAATGACTTAGTGTAAGGTTTCTTTGGAACATTTGCAACTTTTCATGCTCGTTCATTGCACTCCTTCATTGAGCGTACAAGGTTTTGAAACTGCTTTTAAAACTCAGTTCTACTAGCTACATTCGACTTAACAATTCAAATACAATACAAATATAAAGTAAAAAACAAGTTAGTTATCTAGCGATCCGTTCTCTTATTTTATGGTTTATATTTGTAATATTTGTATTATGTTGTTTGTAATTTATGTTTAGCTGGTATTATTCTGTATTATGATTATTTCTTATAATTATTTCCCTTTGCTGATGTGAAGGAGGTTTTCACTCAAATCTCTCACGATACATGGCTCCATTATTCTTTTCGTCACACACGGATCAGACGTCCTGGTCCCTTGGCAGAAAAACAGCCCAAAGCATGATTTTTCCAACCCCATGCTTCACTGTAGGTATGACGGTGTACTTTTGGACATGCAACTCAGCATTCTTTCTCCATCCAAACACGACGAGTTGGGTTTGTAACCAAACCAAGTTCATATTTTGGTTTTCATCTGACCATATGACAATTCTTCCCAATCCTGTTCTGATCCAATCCAACATGTTTCTCTAGCAAACTTCAAACCGCGCCCGCCGAACACTGCACTGGCTTTAAGCAGGGGACACGTTGGCACTGCAGATTCTTGATTCCCCTGGCGGCGTAATGTGTTAGTTATAATGGAGCCTTTGTTACTTTGGTCCCAGCTCTCTGGAGGTCATTCACTAGGTCCCCCCGTGTGGTTCTGGGATTTTTGTTTACCATTCTTGTGATCATTTTGTTTACCGTTCTTGTGATCATACCGTTCTTGTGATCGAGGGAGATTATCAGTGGTCTTGTATGTCTTCCATATCCTAATAATTGCTCCCACAGTTGATTTCTTCACACCAAGCTGCTTACCTATTGCATATTCAGACTTCCCAGCCTGGTGCAGGTCTACAATTGTGCTTCTGGCGTCCTTTGACAGCTCTTTGGTCTTGGCCATAGTGGAGTTTGGAGTATGACTGTTTGAGGTTGTGGACAGGTGTCTTTTATACTGATAAGGAGTTCAAACAGGTGCCATTAATACAGGTAACGAGTGGAGGACAGAGGAGCCTCTTAAAGAAGAAGTTACAGGTCTGTGACAGCCAGAAATCTTGCTGGTTTGTAGGTGACCAAATACTTATTTTCCACCATAATTTGCAAATAAATTCTTAAAAAATCAGACAATGTGATTTTCTGGATTTTTTTTTCATTTTGCCTCTCATAGCTGAGGTTTACCTATGATGAAAAATATACAGGCTCTCTCTTTCTTTTTAAGTGGAGACTTTGCAACAATTGGTGGCTGACTAAATACTTTTTTTCCCCACTGTAGGTAGGTTAAGACAGACAGACTTCCAACTAACTCTAATGATGGCTACCTCTGAGGAAGCCTGTTGAATAGCAGATACCTGCAATGCAGCTTGGGTGATGTTGTCATACTGGGTAACTCAGAGGTATCCAGTTTTTGCTAGATAACTGGGAAGCACCTAGACATAAGTTGGTTAAGACAGACTAACTTCCCACTAACTCTAATGATGGCTACCTCTGAGGCAGCCTGTTGATTGCTGATAACTATGACGCCTTGGGCAAGCTCCAAGTTACTCACAGGCAGTGTTACGAAGTATATCATTTATAATCTGAATACCACAAGAAAATGTCTAATATACTTGATCGGTGCAGTGATTTTTACATCACGTGTGGTCAATGGGATACACTATAAGGGAGCTGACGAATTGGATGAGGAGTTGTCTTTCTAGTTGCTCCACAAAACTGGTTTGCTTATAGTTTGACAAGATAAGGAAGTTATGTTGGATGTGTTCTATGGATAATCGCCCTCTTCAGGTATGGAAACATATCAGATGAAGGCCATTGAGGACGGCCTTAAGAAAGAAAGAGATCCGAGAATAGAGCGCGCAATAGAAAATGTTGGGACTATTCCAGATTACCTTTTTATGAGGAACCACCTTGATGGCCTAAATGAGAATGGAAGAGGGAGATTCTCCTGTAGGAAGAACCGGACAAATGATATTTAGTGGAGGTGTGAGCGATCCCACCGTCCAACAGGTTCTTCAGCTGGTGAACCTATGACGACAAGGGTAAATTCCTGTAACCATAGTTTAATATATGCGTGAGCTTTAGACGTTAATGCCCCAGTGGTACAAGCATTAGTGACGCTAGGATATTAATCAAGTGGGCGGCTGTTCAAATCTCTTCACGGTAAGATATATTTTTGCTCTTTTTGTCAAATTAAAAAAATATTTCACTGAAGCAATGCCATACAGTTCATAATGTTCGGGCAGACATTATCCACAGTCAAGCCCTCTAGGAATTCAGCAGGAATTTGTCTGTGTATTTGTTTGCAGAGTAGGAAAATATTAGGAATCGAGTAAGGCGGGGCTTAACAAAATACTTAATTTGTGAACACGAATCGTAATTTAAAAAAATGGTGTAATCATTGTCCTAATTTCACTTACATTTCTAGGAGAAGCAATTTCACCAGAGCTTCTACGGTCACAAATTGACAGGGTCTGACAGAGTGCTGAAGGACATTTGAATACAGTGTGGTGCCATGTGTCGCGTTCCTGGAGAAAGTAGTCCAATCCAATTTTAACTCACTTTATTTGTTAAAGTATTTCATATGGTAACTATGAAGCAAAAGGGAGGGAATTGTATCTAACAGGTGTGGAGAAAAATTCTGTAGAGCTACTTCAAGCCCCCGGGCTTAGCCCCGAAGCAACGGGACCGGCTACTTCACCACTAACGGAGCCAGCTGGAAAATCTAACTTTCCCGAACCCGGTGGGGAGAAGCGCCACAACCAGTGTTAACATTAGCTGGCTATAGTCTGACATTGGCCGAATTTGTCGCGGCACAAATCCTCATGAATGCGTTCGCCTGTGCACAGCGAACGCCGTGCACAGGCGTGTGTGGCGCGAGTAATCAAAACTTCTCGCCGGTTTTCTCTCGCGAAAAATTC
>OLKM01007808.1:0-10742 GCA_900291075.1 Melanogrammus aeglefinus | reverse complement strand
CACTACATACACAAAGATATTTTCTGATTGTTTTTTAAAGGCTTAAAAATGTGAACTTTACCTGATGCTCTGATCGAATTAAAGAGAAGCTCCAAGTGATCTTGGCTGAACCGTTAGGTGCAGACATACCGCTGGACTTGGAGCAGCTCAGGAATCATGAGCATGAGGGTGTCAATGTTGATCACAAACCCGATGACAGACAAGTACCTTCAAAAGCAAATGTTTTATTTCCCTAATTGTATTGAGACAAAGACACCTTGAGGAAGCACCTAGGAATTTTGTAAAGAGGTAAATTGATTTTGCCAGCAAATCCATCAAATGTGAAACGGCAAAGGGTGACACGGACGGACAGACAGACAGACAGACAGACAGACAGACAGACAGACAGACAGACAGACAGACAGACAGACAGACAGACAGACAGACAGACAGACAGACAGACAGACAGACAGACAGACAGACAGACAGACAGACAGACAGACAGACAGACAGACAGACAGACAGACAGATAGATAGATAGATAGATAGGCCGGCCTGCCTGCCTATCTATAGCATGTTACGTGCCTACCTGTAGCATGTTACCTTGCCAGTTTCAGCATGTGACAGGCATCCATTGTAAAACAAACACTCTCTCACCAGTCACTGGATGGGGGAAAAATGTCTTCAGGGGCTCAAGAGGGTTTGCTTTAAGGTCACAACCGAGTTGGTTGCACATGCTGAGGTTGGTTGCATGCCCGTCCATCGTCACGCAGATCACTCGCAAACCATGAGCATGAAGTTCCTCTATGGCATGGACAACCAAGACCTTTTGTGTTTCTGATGAGAGAGTCTTGGTAAAATAGTAGCCAACTGGAGCTTTCCAGTGCCCTAGAATGCCTACCACCATAATAACGAGAGCCTCAGAGGCAACATCGGTCTCGTTTAACCCATCCCCCAAATCCACAAACCCAGACATTTTTTGAGTTTGTGGATTGTAGTGCACATGCTTTTTAATAGCCATGGCATCCAAAATCAGTGTCACCACTCCATATTTTGCTTGGTCTTTTGTGCACCTTCGTCCTAGCATCTCCAACATCATTTTGTTGAGGCCAGGTTTTGCATCCACGGAAGTCAGCCACCTTTGAAAAATAAAATGTAGTAATTTGACCACCCTAATCCATTCAGAAAAAAACAAAATAAACAGAAACTAGCATTCTCCCCACACATTCCCTCATAGACATCATGCATATGCACTCCACAGACACCACGGACCACACACACACTCACACACTAAAAGGGACCACAATGGAAATAAGCTGTTCAGCTCTTTTTTGTGTTTTTTATCCCTTTGGGCAGCATTTGTGTCGATATGTATGTTTCTGAATCTCAATCAATCCAAATATCTGAAAGCTCAAAATGTATCAGAACACAGTGTGTGATGAGGTAATTTTTACTGTCTTGTTAGATTATTTTACCATTTTTGAGCACATTATGAATAAATCACACACACTACTAGCTCTTGTTTTATACACATGCTAACACTTTCATCTTTAACATTTTGGCAATAAGCTGAAGCTTATATTTGTAGCGCTCACACTAGTTACTTTCTGTACACGTTGCAATTCTTGGATTTCTTGTGTATGGATCTGTTGGTAGATTAGGTGTGTTGATATGTTTTTGAAATAAAATATTTGTTCAACGTATAGTTGTACTTTGTTTAGGGTATAGACACCCATCTTTTCACAGAATTTTCCTACCAGCTCGGCTCCCTCACATCACAATGAGAATAGTTGCAATTGCTTGGGGATGTGGGAGATGGTAAGATGTTGAGACTCTCTCAGGAAAACTATATGCCCTTCGGACCATCGAAGGTGTAAGGTCAGGGCCAAACTCCCCTCTGCTTTCTGGTGTAATCATGGGCCCTTCTTCGCTAAAGAGCGTCTCTGAAGATCTGAAATTCAGTAAGCATACACTCTATTAGTAAGATCCTCCTTTAATAAAAGGGAAGAGAGTTTAACACAGACTATAAACAAAAATATTCAAATTAGTATTTCCATTTTACCTGAGTAGCATTCAAGCTGGTCTTTCAGCTCTTCATTTATGAGGTTTTTCTCCCTCAGATCCTCAAGAAGAGTGTGCACATTTTTCTTCGCCCTTAGCTCCCGGACCTTGCTATTTCTCTTCTTGCGCTCCAGACTCTCCACTCTAGCCAGAGTTTCACTAAGTCTGGCCTTCAGAACAGTGGGAGAAGCAGGCAAAGCATAACTGTGGCCCTAGTGGAAAGAGGGATGAAAATATATTGTGATATTTATAACTCAATACTCATTTGTGAAGCTGGCCCACATTGTTAATTTCTCAGTCCCACTGTTTTCACCCTGAGACCCGAGCCTCTTAGTTACAGGGACATATACAGTATGTGTACTCATGTGTATTTCAGTGTGTCTAAAATGAGTGGCAGAGGGCAAATGTGATTACAGGTTTTAATATGACCGGGCCTTTGATGGCATATAGCATGCTGTTTTGTGAAAAGATATTACAGTTTCAAGTACTCACATCACATCTAGAATGAGGTTCAGCTCCTCATGGACGATGCTGAGCGCAACTCCCACTGGGCAGGATTTCTTCTGCTTTCCTTGAAGCTTTTGTTGTCCTTGATGGTACTTGCTAAAATGTAAGAAACATGATACAACATTTTTTTTTAAGTTTTTCGCATCGGAAAGTGTACTGTACTTTATTCCTAAACATGCAGACAGAAAAAAAGTTAAGAAAAGTGTGGCATTAAGTAGCTATGGAATGCTTACATGGACATATGAATCATAGAAATTAATGAATTCATTAGCCAAATGGCACACATACCTTTTGCAAATGAGATGGGAAATGAAACACAGATGGTTTGACTCCATGTCTCAGCCGAACAATTTGTCCTGTTCTGTCAAAGTCATCTGGCTGGAAGTGCTCACTGCAGAGCAAGGACCTCTCAGTTGCCACAAAACCTTCCCGTTTCACTGCCAGTTCCCATTGTCGCTTTAAATTACTGTCTTTGGGAAACCTTAAAAATATGAGAAAAGTAGCGAGAGATGGAGAATTGTCTACAACAAAAAATAATTCCATGTAATCCCTTCCCTTTAACTAGTCTGCCACCACTGTCCTCCCATTAAGCTGGCCAGCTCTCCCTGCCTTTCCTCCCACCAGAAGCTGCCTTCATCAGTTCTTGTTAACATTTCCATGTATCCAACATTCTGTGTTATAAACTGTTTTCTTGTCTGTAACAAAATCTATTGCCCGTCCTCGGTGAGGGATCCCTCCTCTGTTGCTTGATTTTTCCCTGTTAAAAGGGTTTTCCATGGAGTTTTTCCTCAGTGGATGTGAGGGTCTAAGGACAGAGGATGTTGTTACGATGCCATGTAAAGCCCTTTCAGACAAACTGTTTGTAAAGACGGGCTATACCAATAAAATTGCCTTGCACAATAGAGCTAATGATGATCAATATACTGTATATTAGCTATATTAGACCGATCGCTGCAGTCTGTTGTTTTTTTCTGTGTAACGGGGAGTTGCTAGGGACGCTTTTTAAAGGTTTTTTTTTTTTTACAGAGATAGTTTATAGATTCATAACACCGCATTTAGACCAACATTTTTGTCTCAGATTAGTTATTTCACCAGTGTGTGTAATATGCGGGATGATGTAGAGAGAACTGGTTAACCAAAGTCCTTCTCTGATAGAACCACGACGCTGAAGTTGGCATCCGATTCGCAGCGTCCGATTCGGCAATTGCTGGTCCACCTTAAAACGGTCGTGATAATCTTCAAATCGGTCCTGATTGAAAACCACTACACCTAGACTCTTCAAATCGGGACTAAATTATCACAGTGAGGCTATACATTATGTAAAACATAGTTTCAGATTTGTGAAACCTTTACCCTATAAATGCAATAAAGGCACATTTTAATGCTTTTTAGGGGTCCAGACTGCATTAGAACTGGTCCTGATTGAAAACCACTACACCGAGACTCTTCAAATCTGGACTAAATTATCACAGTGAGGCTATACATATATAAAACATAGTTGTTCAGATTTGTGGAAACCTTTTTCTATTTGTGAAAATGCAATACAGGCACATTTTAATGCTTTTTAAGGGCCTGACTGCATTAGAACTGATCCTTGATTGAAAACCACTACACCTAGACTCTTCAAATCTGGACTAAATGATCACAGTGAGGCTATACATTATGTAAAAACATGGTTTCAGATTTGTTGAAAACCTTTTTTCTATTTGTGAAAATGCAATAACAGGCACATTTTAATGCTTTTTAGGGGCCTGACTGCATTAGAACTGATCCTGATTGAAAACCACTACACCTAGACTCTTCAAATCTGGACTAAATGGTCACAGTGAGGCTATACATTATTTGAAACATAGTTTCAGATTTGTGAAACCTTTTTTCTATTTGTGAAAATGCAATACAGGCTCATTTTAATGCTTTTTAGGGGTCCGACTGCATTAGAACTGATCCTGATTGAAAACCACTACACCTAGACTCTTCAAATCTGAACGCAGGTGTACAGGTAGAAAGACACTATAGTTTGGTAGGGTAGGTATAACTGCTCCCAAACGTATTATGACATATGAACGACGCTTCACTGATGTTCGTTGACGTTTTTTCTTCCTTAATTGGTTCCAGCAACGTCACTGTGAAAAAACGAAATAAATACACAAACAGAAATACAAAGTACACAAATACAAAAAAATATTGTAAATCTAAAAAATAATAACAAACATACCGTGTGCACCTTGATGTCAATGTTCAGGAGAGTTAGCTTTCACATAGTTTTGTCATTTTTCCATCCTCTCTTCAGCACCGCCGGCTTTTTATTATCCAACAGGTGAACACTACGTGACTAAACGATATGCAATTTGACCAGCACACTCATTTAAGTCTGCATTCATAAAATATATTTCAGAACCACTATTTAGCCATTTAACAATTAGCCATTTAAAAATAATAATTAAATGGGTAATCAGTTACAACATGTGACGTTAATTACCTCAAATTAAAAAAGTTTCACAAATCTGAAACTATGTTTTACATAATGTATAGCCTCACTGTGATAATGCAGTCCAGATTTGAAGAGTCTAGGTGTAGTGGTTTTCAATCAGGATCAGTTCTAATGCGGTCTGGACCCCTAAAAAGCATTAAAATGTGCCTGTATTGCATTTTCACAAATAGAAAAAAGGTTTCACAAATCTGAAACTATGTTTTACATAATGTATAGCCTCACTGTGATAATTTAGTCCAGATTTGAAGAGTCTAGGTGTAGTGGTTTTCAATCAGGATCAGTTCTAATGCAGTCGGACCCCTAAAAAGCATTAAAATGTGCCTGTATTGCATTTTCACAAATAGAAAAAAGTTTTTAACAAATCTGAAAACTATGTTTTACATAATGTATAGGCTTCACTGTGATGATATTAGTGTCCCGATTTGAAGAGTCTAGGACGGTGTAGTGGTTTTCAATCAGGACCGATTTGAAGATTATCACGACCGTTTTAAGGTGGACCAGCAATTGCCGAATCGGACGCTGCGAATCGGATGCCAACTTCAGCGTCGTGATAGAACCTGCATTCGAAGCTGAAAGGTTCCGTCCTGTCAGGGTTTATTTCACCTGTATAACAACCTGCAGTACTCACACTATGTGTATACCTTACTTAGGCCTACATCTTACCTGTGAAAAAGTGATCCCACGAGATCTGGTTTGTGTTGTTCCGCTCATGACAGCATCCATAGGCGGCACAATAGTCCGGCATCTTTTGACAGCAGCTCGTCTGCTGATAACATTAAGTAGGCCTACGTTAAAATTCGTATTTTGAGTAGAAAAACCAGCATTTTTAAAATATCCAACCACGATGTATCATAGCTACTTGTATGACGTTTTTAACGAACCAAACCGTTTGAAAATCGGTTCAAAAATTCAGAGGAATAATTTCTATTTTGAGATTGAGGAGTGATACCTGTTTCCCTCGTAGATGTTCATTGCGCCGCTGCCGTCTGTTGGTCCTGTTCCAAGATGGCCGCCCTGTCGGCACGTCGCTCCACAGTCGATGCGGCGTCTAGACAAGTTTTTGAGCCGTTTCCGCTCTACTTCCTGAACTTCTTCCGTCGAATGCAATCTCCACTTCCGTTTCTGGCGGGCTGGGCCATCTGTGCTGGCCTAGTTAACCTGAAGAGTCCACTTATCAGAGTGCCTTGTGAGGTTTAGAATCTTGCCTTATGTCCCAGTCTACCAACACCCAGCCAGGTTGTTCATTAAATACAGATAAACACAATAAGTACTGCATGCATTGTATTTTTTTAATATTATATATGAATATTTTTATAGTGATGTAATTGTGTGGGCTTTTGTATTTTACTTTTTAAATACCTTTTAGAATTTAACATGTGATCTTTCTTGTTGAAGCCATTTCTTTAGTTTCCTCAAAACAATGAATTAATCCAGTGTTATTTATCTACAGTATGAGCTTGCTATGAATGATAAACTGTGTTAACAGAAATTGTAACCCTCTAAGGAACATAAGGGCCTATCATTCATGATTGTAGTTCAGTGCGCAATTAATGAAATCTAAATTAAATTACATCAAACTTTATTTTACTCAAACAGTACAGGCACATTGATATATTGCACAGCACAAAGAGATCATGTAAATTGTGCATTATGTAAATAAGGTACATCTGTTGGCTCCTGTGGGCATGACCTTAAGAAGGCAGTTTATATTATTTTTTAAATGCTGCGATATTTACTGCAGAACTGTAACCTTTAAGGCTATCGCTATTGGGTTATCCCTAGGCGTGAGCCGTAGCACTGTGAAATTTTGTAATCCCCGCCCACCAACAGCGTGGGCCTCAATCACGTCCGCGGGGCCACCCATATATATTCGGGCGCCGGCGGACGATCTGCTTCCCATTTTCTTCTCAGGAGCGATCCTAGCATACTGATTATACCATGGACTCCGAGACGATCCCCGCATCTGCAGGTCTTGTAAACACCGTTACATCCTGCCGAAGACGGCCACGGAAGTGTGCGAGGGTTGCCTGGGGCATGAACATGCCCTCTTGGCGGCTCTCGCCGCTGTGCTTGTGTCAGCATTGTAAGGCGGCTGTCGGCGGAATACCGACAGCGCCGAGCCGACACTGCCGCCGCCGTCGCCGAAGGTGCCGACGACTTCTCCGTTACCGCTTGACGACGATGCCCTCTCCATCCTTGCGGGCGCGGAGTCGGACGACTCCGACCGCGGCGAGAGGGGGGTGTCTCCCCCGGCTTTCCCTTCTCCGACATGGAGGGCCGGCCGGAGCCCGGGGCAGGCAGCACAACTGTGCCCGTCTCTGCCACCACCTCACTTCCAGTGGTTGGAGCTTTGGTGGCAGAGCTTTCGGGCATTATCGCCAGGGTTAGCCGCAAACCTTGGCCTTGCGGTGCCTATGCCTCAGGCCCCCAACGCCCCGGACCAGCTGCATGGAATCTGGGGGCTCGAGGCCGCGACACGCCCTGCCCGTCTCGAACCGATCTGGCCGATGTTTCCCGCCATCAGACCGTACTTTAGTGGGGCTGCGGCGGAGCCCGGGAAGCTCGGAGCTCCGGTGAAGACCTTCATTCAGGTCACGAAGACGGAGGGTCTGACAGACCGGGGTTTACAGGGGCGGTACCGCCGCTGGACCCCGCTCTGTGCGCTGTCTTTGGGGTGAAGCCGGGGCTCGGCGGCCGCCGCCGCCCCACTCCCAAAGACCAGCTGACGGCCAAGCTCACACAGACAGGGCGCATCAATGCATGATGGAGCAGATGGTGGTCTGGTTGGTGAACATCGCCCTTTCTAGCGCATGACATCTCCACCATGGCGGCTGACCCTCATCGTCTGGCTGAACGGGCGCAGTCGACGTGGCGAAAGCTGCCGGTGTCATCCTCTGCCTCTGTTCCACCGGTGCGGTAACAGCGGCCGGACGGCGGCATGGCAGCACCTGATTTCAGCGGAACCTGTGGCTGCAACCAGACCCCGGGCATCCCTGAGCCGGTGAGGCGTCAGTTGCTAGAGTGCCCCATCAGCTCGGACGGGCTGTTCGGGCCCCGCCTGTCGTCCATGATGGACGAGATGCAGGCTGCTTCCGAGGAGGCGAGAGAAGTTCCGGAGACACGTCTCCCGCCCTCCGCCTCCACCCCGACAGCAGCAGCGCCCCGCCCCGGTTCCCGGTCGCCGCCGTGGGCCCCCGAGACAGCCACGTCGTGTGCGCGCCGGCAGCTCTCCCTGCCCCCCGGCTCACAAGCTCCCCGCGCCGCCGCCCGTCGTGGCGCTGTGGCGAGCGGCCGCAGCAGGCCCCGGGCAGCGGGCTCATGGGGCAAATGCCCCTCCCCACAAGCGCCGGCGAAAGGCCATGATGGGGCGAGGAGACGTTGGTGTGTGACGGCGAGAGAACACACGGCTCTTTTAAGAGCCACCCATCTCTTTAAAAGACGGCTGTTTTTCTCCCACATACCAGTTTAACGCCGGAGCCGGTCGGCTCGGCCATAACTGTTTCGCGCGCATCTCCCACTACGTATAGGCAGGCCGTCAATAAACCTATTATTGATCGTGCCAGTCCATTGCCTCTTGAAAGGCAAACTCGCCCGGCTAATCAGCCCCGCCCGCCTCCATCGCAGGCCGCGGCCAGCGGCCAGCAAAGGCCTCGGGCAGCGGGCTCATGGGGCGATGCCCCGCCCCACAAGCGCCGGCTATTACGGGGCGAGGGAGAAGTGTGTGACAGCGGGAAACGTCTCTTTTCTAAAGACGGCTGTTTTCTCCACACACCCCAGTTAACGCCAGAGCCTACCGGTTCGGCCCGTAACTGTTTCACACGCATCTCCCACCACAGATAGGCAGCGCCGTCAATAAAACCTCACATTATTGATCGAGGCCAGCCCTTCATTACCTTTACAAAGGCAGCCTCGCCGGCTTCCCATTCCGCGCCCGCTCCGTCGCAGGCGGCGGCGAGCGGCCGAACGGCAGCGAAGGCTCGGAGCACATGCGGGTTAGCTCATGGGGGCGATGCCGTGGCCGCCCAAAGCGCCCGGCTATTACGGGTGCGCGGGGAGAAGCGTGTGACAGAGTGGGAACACCTCTCCTTTACTAAAGACAGCTGTTTTCCCCCCACACCCAAGTTAACGCCAGAGCCTTCCTGGGTTCAGCCGTTAACTGTTTCACACGCATCTCCCACACTCATCTAGGCAGGCCGTCAATAAACCTCGTATATTGATCGGCGCCCAGCCTACATTACTTTCCCTCACCACATTCATGCCTGGCATGACATGTGGCGGGCGGCCGCTGAAACGAGCTCTCTGTTCTACGAATGACACGCAGGTCGTTCACAGTGTCGGCGAGTCTGCTTACCAGAGCCGCAGTGTGTATTCCTCCTCGCATCCCAACGCTCGGGAGAGAGGGAGCTAACACTATTATCACAAGCTGAGGCAGGCAGGGCATGCCTCTGCTAATGAACACACACCAGCCTTTTGGGCAAGTCCCCTAGGGCTGCGCAGGAGGGATTCCTCCCCTCGCGGCAGGACGGCGGCAGCGGGCTCAAGCGTGGCTCGTTTCCATGACAAGCCGCATCGAAACAAGAGGCTGCGCATCGGCGTTTTCGGAGCATTACTTACTCGAATGGCTGAAAGCATAAAGCAAAATTGGCATGGACAGGCTGATCAGCAAGGGTTCACACCCTGCCAGTTCACGCTCCGTTCCGCCGCCGAATTCACGGGATTGTGGAAACAACGGCTGTCATCCAAGGAATCAACAGCTGTCACTTTGGGCGGAGCTACAGAAGCTTCTAGCGAAAAAAAGTTGATTTTCCGCAGTCCCGCAGGAAGAGGGAAATTGCAGGGACTTTTTATTCCCGTTTATTTTCTGGTACCCAAGAAACAGGAGGCTGAGACCGATTCTCGATCTAGCCCTATCCAACAAATGCATCGCGGAGAGGGCCGTTTCACATGTTAACAATCAGTACGAGTTGGTGTAACAGTGGTGTAAAACCGGGCGCACTGGTTCACATCAATAGATTTGAGGACGTGGTTGCTTCTACTTTCCACGTCACAGTGATCCCCTCAATCACAGGAAACGTTCCTGCGTTTTCTCATTTCCAAGGGTCACACTACCAGTACAACCGTCTTCCGTTCGGCTATTCTCTAGCCCCACGAAACGTTCTCCAAGTGCGTGGAGACGGCTCTCCAGCTGCTGCACGCAACAGGAATGTAGAGTACTGTTCTACTTGACGCGATCTGCTTTTGATGGCTCACTTCCAGGAGGAAGGCGGCTGTTATTCAACCGAAAAAGACTGTATATTCCACCTGTCGAATTTAGGCTTCGCATAAACTGGGAAGAAAAGCTCCCCTCTCCCTTCACAGAGTGTGATGTTTGGTGGGGTAGAGCTGGATCAGTCTGTATTGAGAGACGGCTCTACAGCAGTGGATGGGATGTAGTGAGGTTGTGGTCTTCCTCCGCCGTTGTTCCCCGGGCTAGCGGTCGTGAACAGCCCTCTCCTGTCATGAGGCTCGCTGGGGCATCGATGTCGGAGCCGCTCAACGGTGTGCACTTGGGCTGCTTTCACATGAAGGCGGCTGCAGAGATGGTTTTCGTCGCTGCGCCATTCGAACCGGTGCGTCAACGGCGCGTCAGAGCTGACATTCCCCTTATCAGTGGGCCCGATTTGACCCACTGGGGGATCCCCGAAACTCTCGGCGAGATGGGGTG
>OLKM01007807.1:0-10749 GCA_900291075.1 Melanogrammus aeglefinus | reverse complement strand
TCCATTAGTTCCAGATTTGTCTGCTTTCTTTGGTCAATCTCTCTTTCAAGAAGTATGTTGTTAACTGCAAATATCTGAAAAAAATTGTTTTCTAAATGGTATTTTCTCTAAGCGTCTGAGCCTTTGTAATGTGTTCTTTCTCTATTAATGCTATACGTAAGCAGTGATCCTTTATCCATCCGAATTTAAACCTAGAGTCCTATACAATTTTGGTTTGAAAATCTGAAATCCAAATGCAATCCATCTAAGTGTTTTAACCTGGGCCAATAAGTTTAATTGTTTAATGACACAAACCAGTATTTTAGAAGAGTGAAAGAAGACCAACCAGGGATTTATATGTCTCCAATCGATCATTGCAAAATAGTTTATTGTCCCCAATCATTCTTGTATTCGGTTATGCATTGTACAAGTCTCTCAATCTCCTTCCAATTTGGCTCATATCTGTCAATCACTCAAGAACAGTGTTTCATTTGGGCAGCAAGTCATATATCCCAAAGATTAGGCAAGAGACATTCTCTATACCCTCTTTCTTTCACTGGTTTTTTATGCTACTATGATTAATTTGCATCCTAGGAGTTTCTTGCCCACTTCCACACAAACTGAGAAATTAGTTTGTCCGCAATCATGAAACCTGTTATATTTGGAATTTTTTACCTGGTTAAAGAGTACAGCAGTGTATAAGCAGCCCCCTCGGTAGACACTAAAGTATATAGTCTTCAATCTAGGCACTCCGGAAACTCTACCTAAGCCGGTCTGCCAGGATCAGATCGTTCTGTAATTTCTTGCTGCACCGTATCATAGTTTGTTCTGTAATAAGGTCACTGAAGGAACAGTGGGATAACAAGACCCCCTACAGTATATGTGGGATTGGCCCTTTTGAGACCCTTAATTCAAGCGGGAAGTGCGTTGCCTAAGGTCCTAAGGGCAGGATTAATAAGTTGTTATCTAGTAATTGTGTTTTTGTAATGTTGAGACCTATAGCCTGAAGAATGGCCCCAAATATTGTCAAGGATATCCACAAGCTGCGAAACAACAGATGATGCTGCTGTCTGGGTTTGAATATCAATAAAATGAACATCTCAATCAGCATATATCCTATGTTAGTCGGTTTTCATTGTGCGTATTCCTTGAATATCTCATTCCTCTCTGATTGCCTGAGCCAAAGGTTCATGTAAATAGTGCAAATAGTGTAGGAAAGTGAGCATCCTTGGCAGTGGATCGTTCCAGTTTTATAACACATTCGTTAGTTTTCGGCGCGCCCGTATTATCTTGAATTCTTGCTATTGGTGCTGAGTATAGGGTTCTAAATACTTATTAATGTGAATTTCCTGTATAAGCTAATTCGTTCAACGAGTACTAATGATAAATATTACCAAGCTGACGCAATCAAAGCCTTCTCAGCATCAAGACTGACTAACACAACCATACATTTATATTTTCTATTCGCTTATTGTTTCTGTATTTTGATGAAGAGCGTCTTGATATTCTCTTGTTAGTTTGACGTCTCGCTAGACAAATCCAGATATTGGTCATTGTCATTCAGTTCAGGAATAAAAGGAGTCTAGTCTTTCGGTATATAGTAGTTGTACAGCAGTCGGTCGTAAATCTCTGATTTAAAATTGGAAATTGGCCTATATGAACTACCTTAACAATTTATTTTTCCCTCTTTTGGGATAATAGGGAGAGAGGCTGTCCTTCAATCCATGACGAGCAGGGATATACATTTTCTCAAGTGTCCAATTGAAAGATTTCCAAGCAGCACTGGATTCCGCTCTTCTCATCCATAACATTTTGATACCATTTCAGCAGGTAGACCGTCGGTTCCTGGAGTTTTTATTGTTTTTTTAATGCATTCATTACAATCCCTTATATTCTTTCCTGCAGTGATCTGTGAGGTTAGAGTTCTTATTTTGAAATTCTCCAATTGAGGGCTAAATCCAACTGAAGTATAGCAGAAATAGACTTTTTATATTCTCCTTGTTTATCTTGTTTTTGTTCGAGGAGTATAACGTCGTTGTATATTGTCCGGAATGCAGCATCAATTTCATCCAATTCGTTATACATTGGTCCTGTCTTGGGATCTAATATTTTGTATATAGATTGTGAGATCTGTTTTTTCTTAATTTTTTTTGCTAATAATTTTGTAGTCTGGGACCTACTTCGTAATATGTTTTGTTTATGATATTGTTATTTTTCTTGCTCTAACTCTTCTTTATAATTGTGTTAGACCATTTTGATTCTTTTTATTTATTTTTCATGTGCCGTCAAGATCTGGTCACTCGGATTTTCGATGTGGTGCTTTTCTAGTCTCTCAGTCTACCTTCAAGCTCTTTAAGTTTCGTCTTTCTTTTGTTTTCCTAATATTATGTGCCATGGGATCTCAGTTTACCCTAATAACTGCCTTCAAAGCGTCCCATACTGTATACTTCGGGTTTTACTTCCCCATTTATTCATTTATTTCAAGATAAGGTTTTAATTTCAACTTTTATTTGTTGTATGACAGTTTTGTTAATTAGCCAAGGGCTGTAATTCTGATGTCTCCAAATTTGTTCTTTTTGGTCTACTTATCCAAGTACATGTAGTAGATGTACATCGGTGATGTGGTCTGAAATGTCCTTTGAGCCCGATATCAACAGTTAATATTTCTGTGTCTGTCATTCTAAAAACGAAGAAAAAATCTATCCTTGAGTATACTGTATGGGGAGCTGAAAATATAATGTTAGTCTATCCGTTTGGTGAAGTTCTCTCCAGGCATCCAGTAAGCCAATCTCCTCTAGGCCCTTCTCTCAGGATTTTACTTTTGTGGTGATACAGTTCCTCTTATTGTTAGATGTGTCTTCTCCTATTTATAACTTAGTTCGTCACGTGTTAAAATCTCCAGCAGATTAATGTACTTGTGCACTCCTGAGGCTATGACTCTCGCAGCTCGTCTTCATTAGTTTTTGGATCACTTTGTGGAGGTAGAGATACAACAGAGATAGAGTGGTCATGTTATTTTTTCTATCTACCTTGCACTAAAGTATTCTGCCTTCACTATCCGCAAATCTCCTTTACTAACTTCAAAATTTAGGAGATTATGTACAATAATACGCTACACACACCTCTTTCGGGGCCTGTCTTAAAGGAACTATAAATGTGTTCTTGTACCAACTGCTTTATGTTTTAGCTTTTTCATCTTTAGATAGATGGGTTTCCTGTGAAATATGATCTGAGGTTTCTCCCTTCTCATCTTAGCCATTACTCTACTCCTCTTAACTGGATTATTCAAACCATTCACATTCCAATAAGCTACACTTTAAAGTGGTCTGTACCCCATGACAGTAGTTATATGTGCCGCAATAAACAAAATGAACAATGACAAAAACCAATAACAGGCACTTTTAAGAACAGAAAACAACATTTTAAACGTTTTAAATTAGGGGCGCGGCCTCTTGAGTGACAGCTAAGCCGCGCTGGCCCTCACTTCTCCTCGGAGGTATAACCGTCAGCCAGATGGACGTATTCCCTCCCCCAACGTCACGATCATGCCTTTTTTGGTAAGAGGAAATGAGGCGGAGTCAAAGTCTGACAACATGGCGAACTCACAGAGACGAGTATGATTTGGATCAAGTTGAGAGAACGGACCTCGACGGAGAGCACGCTACGTCGATTTTCTTTATACAGTCTATGGCAGTGGTATTCAAATAAAGTCACTGAGGTCCAGTTACTCAAAATGTCCTCCAAGTAAAGAGGTCCGAACCTCACAAAGTCCAACTTGTGTCTTATAGTCTACCCCACAATTTTCATATGGTTTCAAACAATATTTGTCAATTTTCAACACTTGTAATAGGAATCAAACTATTTATACCATACATACAAAGTAGTCCCAGGCTAATGAATTTAAGGCCTTTATTTCAAGTTAAAGAAAACAGAAATCCTCAGTAGAAATAATAAAAAAAATGTGCACACAGAGCCTTGAGCCTTTTCTCTCTTTTAATATATTTATACTATGTATATATATATATATTTTTTTTACTTTTCTTAATGAGAGAAAAGGCATGTGATGCCACGATTTCCATTAGTAAACATTCGTTTGCACGTTGCTGGGCGTGTAAATGAATGCGTGATGAGTTGGGTAGATCTGTCCTATACTGGTGTTGCAGTTCGGTTATTTTGCGTGCTGCCTCGAGCTCGGAACTTCAGTGGATTATTTTTGCTCAATTAATCTGTGCTTGTTTAGTGGCGCTTCACATCACTTTTGATTAATGACACATTTCTCGAGCATAGAGGCACACTATTGAGAACTGCCTAGCGCGGATATTGAACTGCCTGCCGGAAGAGATGAACATTACATTTCTCCGTCCATTCATCTTGAACATCAACGGTTTTTCCACATCAAACTTCCTTCCTCTTGGAGCAAGCCATGCTGCCATCGCTGTCTTTCTCTCTTTTTTCTTGCTCTCTTCTGGTGCACCGAGGGTAAAGCAAACGATTTGATTGGCTCAATTAAGGTGACAGTCATTTATGTATATCACTGGAGTAGCTTGCGCCCACTGTCTATAGACGCACCGTCGAAAAAAAAAAAAAATGCTATCTATTCTCGTGAATTTATCCAGAGATTGGTCACGGGTCCGGACCGACAGACCATCACACTCGGTCCGGACCACGGACTGAGGTCCGCGATTTGTGGATGGCTGCTGGTCTATGGTATTTGTGCAGATCATCGCAGAAAAAGTTGTGGCGGTCACCATGTTTATCCTGAAGGTTGCCGTTGTCATAGGTTTAGTGTGGAGTTTGTAAGGTGAGCTGGGCGCCGTCACATGTCAGTTGGCTGTGAAAGGACTCGTCGCAGGGTGAAGCACCTGGGTTTCAAAACACCAAGCCTGACCATTTCCATGTTTTGCCATATTCTATGTTGTAAACTTTTCTTGTCATACTTATTGCCCGTCTGCCTGTCCTGGGTGAGGGGATCCCTCCCTCTGCTTTTGGTTCTCTCACGTTTTTCCCTGTTAGTTTTTTTTTCAATTGCTAACAAGCATTGGTCAGAACTAAGGTGACCAGATTTCTGAGACAAAATCAGGTGAGACATTTTCGGTCAGAGGCGTAAAAACCTCCAAAACATGTAGTGTTTTTGTCTTTGAAAAACTAAAACGGGGACACTGCCTTTACCATTCATAAAGCGGTTTCTCTCACCCTATTTCTCCTAAATTGCAAAGGAATTGATTAACAATGAGTTTTTTTCCTCTGATCAAAGTAGCTGAGATCAAGAACATCCATAAAATCAGCTGTCATAAATATGTATCAGCCAGACACTTCACCCAAACTAAAGCTGGGCATACACTGTGCGATTTTTGGCCCGATTTCGACACGATGTTCACTCGTGCGACTTTTTTGGAGATCGAGCCGAATTTTGGCTCAATCGTGCACCGCGCATCGTGTAGTAATACATGGGGTAACGACAAACGATTAGCCCCTCCGACCGGCTTCCCGATCGATCGGATGAAAATTCAAACTTGTTTGAAATCCTGGTCGTCTCGTCGTGAGGCTCTCGCAGCAGTTGAAGCAGTTGCAGCCGATTGCACCTAGTCCGATTGACCTGTTCTGCCACACTACGCATGCGCGAACATAGAAGCGATTAGAGAGAACAGAAACAGACACTAAAGAGGAACAGAACAGTATGGAAGCACCAGCACAACGTACCTGGACGCCGGTGTTGTGTCGAAATCTGTTTCCCCGTCGAGATGTTTCCCCTAGTCCCCGCCCCCGTCCGAAATGACCCGAAGGGCGAAGAGCGCGCCGTACACAAAAAGCCTCGCCCACCGAGCTGCTGTGCTCGTTACCAAAAAATGTTCATTTTCAAAATGAAAAAGTCTCTCACAAAAATATTTTTTATATTGATAGAAATCTACAATACAACATCTTCCGATAAAACTCGCTAAAAAAAGTCAGTTTTGAACCTTAGCTCTCTCCAAAGTGCTTCTGTGGTACGAGCACAGACGCTCGTGGGCAGGCTTTTTGTGTACGCGCGCGCCAACTTCGCCGCGCGCTCCTTCGCCCTTCGGGTAATTTCGGACGGGGCGGGGACTAGGGGAAACACATCTCGACGGGGGAAACACATTTCGACAACAGTCCGACCGAGTCCGACGTGTCATGTAGTGTGTGCAGTCAGATCGCAACCGATCATCGGATCGTACAGTGTGAGAACAGGAATCGTGAGCTGCGACGTTTTAAGCCCTGCGATTCACTTGCACAGTATGAGCAGCAGCTTATTACCGCGATTGAAAAAATCGCACAGTGTATGCCCAGCTTAAGGCCTCCTCCTTACACCATATCATTTTCACAAGATTTAGTGCTTTGTCTATTTTCTATGAATATTAATATGCAGAAATTATCATTTTTGTTCAATAACTTTCCACATCATGTGACTCAGTGACTCAAACCAGTATCCAATTGTATTACCAAACTGATCAAATATACCCACCCACTTTTTATGCTATTTTAGTGCTTTGTCTATTTTCTATGGATATTAATATGCAGAATTGATCATTTTTGTTCAATAACTTCCACATCATGTGACCCCAGTGACTCCAAACCAGTATCCAATTGTATTACTTAGCCCTAAAAATTAAGACCACACACTTTTTATGGTATTTTAGTGCTTTGTCTATTTTCTGGCAACACGTCTCCGTGTGGATGGGCCCTAATTTTGGTGGTGGCCGCCGCCACCGCCTAAAATGGTCAATGTGGGCTGAAACTAAACATAATTCAGTATAATCATCTGACACTGTGTTTTATGTTTTAGGATCGGGTCCTTGTATCGTACGTTCTTGAGAGGTTAAATCCGCATATTTCCGCTCCAACTCTGCATGAGTCTGAGGCTCTCTTCTCCCGTGCACGCTGTGTGCCACCTGTGTGCTCCCGTTTCGCTGTGCTGTGTAAGGCACACATCGGCATGGGGTGTCAGATAGGGGTATGCGATATTGACACAAAAATCAATATCCCAATATTTTTTTGGGATTTTGCCGATATACGATAATTGACGATATTTTGCATCCCTCAAAAATGTGTTTGTAAAAGCATCAAAGGCCTATTGTACTAGCTCGCTCTTGTTTAATAGTATATTAAATGTTAATGCTAAATATTGACAAAAACAGCTTGTTCAGAAAAACAAGTCTTATTTATTAACTTAAAAACTGAGTCATTCAAGTAAGTACAATACAAAAACACTGAAATCACCAGTGCAAGTATTGAGATCATTCAGTGCAAGTATACGTAAACCATTTCAAAGTGGCTTATAGGATTTACACTGTAAAATATTGCACTAACAAACTATCATGAGAGCATTTTAAACTGACACTTCCCCCTAATGTAAACAATACTCATCATATTTGAACTACAAGGCATGAACATTAGAATGTGGATACACATTTGACTGCTGTGCTGGAAGGTGAATTGTGCAGCATAAGCAAGAACAAAACTAAGTCTCCAAATCCAATCTTTATGTGTCAAATACTGCACAAAGAGTGGTGACAGCTTTTGTTATTCCTTGCCATCTGTTGCCCTTCTTGTTGTAAGGCACTCCCTTGCCGAATGACGCTGTGTTTTTCTTGTCGGTACCTTGCAGGCCGGTCGTGGTCGACGCGCTGACTGCCGAAGCTTTTCATATTCTTCATTATTCTGTGCTGTGGTTAATTTGCAGATGGTGAAACAAGTTTGTTGACGAGCTGTCTTTGACGGCAACCGCTTTCTGACATAGTTTGCAGATTGGCGTCTTTTTGAGCAACATCAAGTGTTTTCAAAGCCAAAACCACCTCCATGTGAGTGAGAATGATCCACATTGAGCGTATTAAATTCCGAGGCTGGTAGAAGTTTTGTGGTTTGTTCACTCATTTTTAACTTCAGCCATAGTATGCAGTATGTTAGCTTGGTTTGTTGTTGTTTGTGAAGTGTTAACAGCGGCATGTGTGTTCTCAAATGTGCACGTGCCGTAGTCAGGGTTGCCAAATTGAGATTACATTTCTAAGCCAGACACACACAAATACAGAAAGACAAACTAACCACCTTTTAGGTAACCATTTTTTAATCATTTTCATTCCAAAATTGTGCACAAAAATGAATAGTAGGTTGTGATTTAACTTTTGCCACCTTTTCCACCCTCAATGAGCATTAGCCTACACTACTATCTGAAAACTTAATTCTAAAATATTATGCTGCAATAGCCCAAAAATCTAATGATTATTAATTAGAGACATTGATAACATAGTGTCCACAAGTAGGAAGTGGGTAATAATATGGGTCCAATAAGTGACACACAGAAGTGTGTAAAATGAGCGCAACAAGTGACAGATTCAGAGAGTGTGATAATACGGGTCCAATAAGTGACACATAGAAGTGTGTAAAATGGGCGCAACAAGTGACAGATTTAGAGAGGTGTGTGACGATAGGGATCCAATAAGTGACACAGAGAAGTGTGTAAAATGGGCGCAACAAGTGACAGATTTAGGGAGGTGTGTAACAATATGGGTCCAATAAGTGACACATAAAAGTGTGTAAAATGGGCGCAACAAGTGACAGATTTAGAGAGGTGTGTGATAATATGGGTCCAATAAGTGACACAGAGAAGTGTGTAAAATGGGTTCAACAAGCAGTGCTTTAAGGTGGGCCGGTACGCACCGGTACGCAGTACCCCTACTTCTAGATTTTACCCCATGGCATACCGGGGACTTTTTCGCTCGGACTTCTCACAAGCTCCAGAACCCTTTCTTTCCTCTCCCAAAGCTGTCTCTCGTGATTCATGGCTTGCTAAACTACCATTACCAGGGCGCACTTACCGTGACGCTTGCCTCTATGTTCTCGCCGGTAGGCTATTATGTGACGCCCACTAGTTTGTTGTCACGGAAGTGGAACGTCACATTTGCTCATGATCCACAGCAGTGTTGGATAAACAGGCATAAACAAAAGACACGATAGTAAAGTTGGCCTGGCTCCTAAAAGGCACAAAGAGAATGCGAACCGGAACGGAGTGGCATGATGACAGAACTCTCAGACAGTCAAATACTACTGAGCCAGAAAATGCAGGTCAGCAGCAACAAGCTAATGTTAGCACACAGCCTGTTGCTATAGCAACGCCTGTTGCTAATGCTGCGACGTTAGCAATAACCTCGTTCAAGATGAATGACCAGACTGTTGGTGAAAGGATCAAGTACGGTGTTTTTTAAAAACCTGAGAGTTCCGTTGAAATCCACTGTTGCTCTTTCTACAAGTATATGGATATTCAGTGGTGGAAAGTAACTAAGTAAATTTACTCTAGTAAGTACTGTACTTAAGTAAAATGTTGATGTATTTTACTTTTGTGAATTAATTTTATACTAGGCTCTACTATTCAGAGGAAATATTGTACTTTTTACTCAACTACATTTATTCAGTAACTTTAGTTACCAGTTACTTTACAGATTCTGATTCTCAATACAAAATATTTCAATTATGATTTAAAAATAATAATATATATCATGTATTGTTTTGGATTGAGCTACACAGAAGTATATAAAATAATTCAATTTTGCCCCACCTTTTATCAGCTGCAACGTGATAATTAATCTATCAATGACAATCTAATGATGTTTAGATTGTACTTTAAGTACATTTTGATGCTAATAGTTTTATACTTTTACTTAAGTTACATTTTGAATGCAGGACTTTTACTACAGTAGTGGTATTACTACTTTTACTGAAGTAAAAGCTCTGAGTACTTCTCCCACCACTGTGAATATTTGAAGAAATGAATGTTGTGAAAATCAGCATTATCTTTCAGTATCTTTTATTCACTGTAGAAATTCAGAATGTAATACTTATGATTTGACAATATCGGCTGCCCAATACACATGCCAACAGGTGAAAAGGGGAGTACTGGCACTTATTTTTTTCCACTTAAAGCACTGGCAACAAGTGACAGATTTAGAGTGTAATGATATGGGTCCAATGAGTGACACAGAAGTGTGTAAAATGGGCGCAACAAGTGACAGATTTAGAGAGGTGTGTAACACAGGGGCTTCAAAAGTGACGTTTGTAAGAGATTGTGTAATATGGGTCTAATAAGTGACAAAGCGTGAGAGTGGTCCCCAAAGGTGACCACCCTGACTCCTATGAAACTTTTTTTTGGAATTCTGCTTATTTAAACAGACTTTTGTAATATATGACTGTTGCTGATCATTGGTGATTTTTGCCAGAGCTGTACGAGCCCTGGAAAGGGTGGGCCCCGCAGATGACAGTCCTGACTAATGGTCTCTCAAGTTATGGCGCGGGAGTGTGTGTGTGTGTGTGTGTGTGTGTGTGTGTGTGTGTTTCTATCCCAGTGAGGCCCATCACCTGAGATTTCACTCACGCGGCGGGGTCCGATTTTCCCGGTGGGGCCCGATCTCTGGGCCCCACCGGCATGAGCATTGAAATCAATAGAAAACAGCCTGCTGATATGCCTGGTGATTTTTTCTTTGAAAAAAAAATTGGGCCCCAAGAGACCACTTTTCACTACTTTGTGTGTGCCCCTAGTGGTCACGGCTGGTACTGCGGTGTGCTTATCTGCCCGTGGGGACCGTTTCCTGACAAAGTGTGTAAGGGACAGTGGTCATAGATGGTATTGCAATGTGCTCATTTGAACTGGTGGGGACCTTTTCCTGAAAAAGTGTGTGTAAACTAGGGCTGTCAAGCTATTTAAAATAATTATCTAATTAGTCTTTCATTAACATATGGGGCATTTTAAGATCAAATTAATAA
>OLKM01007806.1:0-10757 GCA_900291075.1 Melanogrammus aeglefinus | reverse complement strand
GTGAGCAAGAAAATGTTAAGTTCTTGAACCCGTGGTTTATAGTATGTTATTGCAGATTATACACAGTTGTAAACCGGTGTTTACCAGATAACCGAGAAGAAGGCAGACAGAACTGAGTTTTAACTTGTTAAAGTAAATTATTTATTAATTTTTTTTACAATAACAACGTGCATAATGTATATTTGTTTGCAATGGTGTACGCGCTAAGATAACTACTACCATTCACCAGGATAATTACTATATAGGAACTACATAAAAAAAACTAAGGGAAATATAGCCCTCGTGGATAGCAAAAATGTTATGTTTCCACTAATCGTTTTTGACCCTTATTTTGTGAACCTAACTAAAAAGAATACCAAACTGCAAAAAATCTAGTAAATCCTTGCTTAGGTAGCAGTAAATGATCTTAAAATGTTCCCAACATTCTGGGTCTCGTACTGCCGCCCAAAGACAACTTCGCATCAAAAAAAAATACATTGCAGGTGCGAGTGGATCTTTTTACATTATATTCCTTATTGGATACAGAGTGTTTATTTGTAAAAACATTCCTATGTGCTTTTAAAAAACACCGCTGCCAGTGGGGTTGTTGTTCACCGCTTGTGGTGGTTTTCAAGTTTGGGAAAAGATCAACTCGCCAAGAAAAAGCACCCAACGTCAGGCGTTTTTGACAGCGGACCCAATGAACGAGATACTTGCGTCACTAGGAAATCCTCAAAATACGTGTAGTTTTAAATATGGCTTGCCTCATGTGGGTGTCTTGCTTTATTATTGAAGGCGCCAACGATGCCACAAGGCATTTCAAATGACCTTTTTCGAGTCTGGAAATACACACTTGATACCTGCATTATCAAACCGGAGCTCATTGATGAAACTATGAAATGCACCATACTGCTGCCGTCCCGGTTGTATATGCGATCCACAAACGGGAAGGCCTTCGTCGTTATCTTCATCGTTGGCATCTAAAACGCCCCAAAACACTGGCTTAATTTTCTCATTCCTCACATTGTAACTAGTTTGACAATGATTCAGGTGCGTTAGTTCAAACCACTTTGATACAGAAAACCGATTTGCCAACGGTAAATGTGCTCTGGGAATATTTGCTCTTAGAATGAACTAGGACAAAACCCCCCTGTTCAGTTTTTTAGTTGGTAAATAAACGCTTGAGTCTGGTGTTTTTAATAGAAAAAAAAACTTATGCCTGTGGTGACACGCCTTAGTTTTGGATTAACAAAATCGTTTTATATTTGCTCTTATACATTTTTTTGAGCCAGGAAATACAATTGGTGACTTTTAATCTGCCTGACCTTATTGCAGGGGCAAAAGCACCTGGATATGTTCTCTAAAGATCAATCACGGCGAAAAACACGAGCTTTCCTCCCACGCCTATGGCAGATTATTGTACATTGAATTATGTTGACAACAGAACTGAATCAAATCCAAAGATGGGCATGATCTTGTAATATCCTATGTAGCAAGTACTATGAGCGCGGGGGAGACGCAGTCTTCCTTTGGTTGGGGTTCTTTTATTCCATTAAGCAAACTTAGACAGGCTCCAAAAACTTAATGTTAATTCGAGATTCCATGCGCTTCTTCGGTTCTTGTGGGCGTTTGAGTTGAGCTCATGTCTGTGGCTCTCTCTCTCTCTGCCAGGAACTCTCTCTCGAGAGTCTTTTTTCACTATGAAAACACAAAGCAGGCACAAAATACAACGCTCCCTAATTGGCCTGAGTGCGCCACCTGCTGCACTCAGCGTCCAATCCCCCCCAGCCATCCGGTGCGCTCCCACCTGCCCATACTCCCCTTGGCAGGTCAAGACGATCAGAATTCCCCCCACACCCCCACGCACAGCGGCCGCCAGCTCACGTCCCCCCCCCCCCCCCCAGAGCGGGAGAGAAGTCCGCCATGAGCCATCTGCGTCCCCAGGCCTGTGCTAACGACCAAAAATTAAAAGGTTGCAACCGAGCTGATGATGCTGTGTACCCACCGGTGTGATCCTCGCTGTATTGGTTTGACGTCCTTCAGCGGTGTGAGCCACTGAAAGGTGGGCGTGTGCTCGGGAGGTAGAGGGGTGTGAACATGCGCCCCCGCAGGTAGTACGCTGGATAAGGCCGTTCCGACCGCCCACCGATGCGCGAGACACTCCTATCTCCACCGTTTAGCTGTACCGACCTTCCCGGTTGATCATTTCTGGCTCAGTACGCACCAGCGGTGGTCGGTCCCCTTCCACCTGCTGGGGTTCAGGACCGCGCCCAGCCCTCTATCCGACGCGCTTCGTCTGCAGGTGAAGAAAGGGAGGATCAAAGTGAAAGGAGCACACAGACCGACTTTCCACAGATGGGCTGTTTTACATAGCCTCCAAACGACACCCTGGCATGGCTCCGACCACTGGACTGTATCTGGGGCCTCTTTACGGGTGGAGGTCGGTCAAGGGGCTGGACCAAGGTCGGAGACGTATGGTACGAACTGTACGGTTAGTACACCGGCCAGCTCGAGGGACTGCCTCACCTCTTCTGGGGTCCTGGGCGAGGGGAGGCGGCACCGCGGGCGGTCTTCGGCACCTGTGGCCGAACCCCTCCCCCCCCCCCCAGGTGGTACCCCAGATATTGGATCTCCCTCCGCCTGATCACTCAACTTCTTCGGGTTGGGCGTGAGCCCCGCCCGGTTCTCAGCGAATGAGAACGGCCGCCACCTGCCGCACTGCTGCTCCCACAGTTCCACTATAGATGACGGTGTCGTCAATGTGGCCAGCTCAGGCATACGCGGCATGGGGCCATAACACCCCGGTCTCCATCAAAGCCGCTGAACGTGGCCGGGGCCTTGGCTTATCGAACAACCCGACGGAAGTACCTATAAGACTGGTACAGACCGGCGAGTGGAGAAGGCTGTTTTTCCCGGGCTGCTGGAGATAGCGGAATCTGCCAGTAGCCCTTCGTTGCAGTCCGAGTTCACTGTAGTCAGGTGGCCATGACCAAGCCGGTCCAGAGCTCGTCGATCCGAGCATTGGGTAGGCGTAAACTTCGACACCGCATTCACCCGACTGGTAGTCTACACAGAACCGGACAGGACCCGTCGGCTTTTTCCCACAAGCACGACGGAACTCCGCACACAGTTCACTGTGAGACTCCTCGACCAAGCCCCAACTTCCAACCATGGTTGCCACATTCGCGCGCACCACAATCTTTATTTATGGACGGAGGCGGCAGCCTTGTAGGGGCGTGTCGCACCGTTAACCCGGGCTGCGTTCGATGTCTGTGAGTAAATTCAGCGAGGTTGCGACGGGGCAGGGGGACGAAAAAGACGTCGGCGTAAAGCCGGAGTTGCAGACCGGCAACGGTCCCGCGCCTGACTCCCTGAGAGACCCTCCCCCATGACGACCGGCGGTGGGGCTTGGCCTCAGGACCGTCCGGCCCGAGCTCTTCCCTCTCCGGGAGCGTTGACGCAAACGCGACAGAGGGACCGCATCGTTGCCACCTCTTTGAGAGGTTGACGTGGTAAGACCATCGCGTGTTCTTCCGCCCCTGGCTCGAATGCGCCAACCTCGTAATCCACGGCCCCCGACCCCGCCGTGTGTGACCACAAAGGGTCCTTGCCACTTCGCTGAGTAATTATGGTGCAAGAAGTGGCCCAGTAGTACGAGGACCTTATCTCCCGGAGTGAAATCGCTGTAATCTAGTCCTCTTCGTACGATACAGGCGGCCTCTGACTCTCTGGGCTCCGGTGCAAAGTGCTCACGTGACAATACCCCTAGTGAGTGAACGCTTTGAACGCTGCAATTCCTCATGCATACCTGTACTAGATTTTCATTCTATGTTGTCACTGGACCCCTCCTCCACGAGTTTTCTTTAAATCAGGTCCGATGGACGGCCTCTGGGCTTGCGCGACATAAAGCAACTCAAATGGGGAAAACCCTGTTGAGAGGCCTGACGGCACTTCTCCGCCTACGGAAACAACCAGAGGGTCTAACCATTGGAGCCCTATTTCGAGCATCCCTCTGGTGTACAAATTTACGGATCATGGACGTTTAACGTCCGGTTAAACCTCTCACACAAGCCGGTCCAGTGGCTGGGTGAATAGACGCTCGTGCAATGAGTCCTTGACCTTCAAACAACCCAAAAGTCCCTAATCCGTGCGTGACATGAAATTCTGTGCACTGTCTGGTACGGGTGACAATCTCTTTCGGGATTCCCCACCCCGCGAGTATGCGTGTAAACAACACGCCTGGGCAACACTCTTCGCCGGAAGAGTTGCGCAACGGAATTGCTCTCCGGGTATCTGGTTGCGTAGTCGATCAGTACTTAACACAAATCGATACCCCGTAGTGCGGAACGTTCTAATGGCCTCGATAATGTCCATGCCAATGCGATCGAAGGGGGCTTCCACCAGGGAAGGGTCCGTTAAAGGAGCCCTGGGGCACGCCGGGGGATTCATCCAACTGGCACTCGGGGTCAGGATGCGCACCACCTCTGCGCATCCCTCCGCCCGAATCCCCAGCCAATAGAACGGGCCGATAATTCCGGTTAAGTGTCTTTGTATTCATATTTAAAATGGCCCACCAATGTGGGTTATAATGCGCCGCCAGATAATTGTACTGCTGATATACAGTAACAACAGCAGGACCTCGAGTGTTGATATTTGCTTTTATACAACAGTGCTACGAGCACATTTTATTAGTTAACAAGCAATAAGAAAACAAGAGATTATGATTTGTTTGTTTAGTAATCATTTATTCGGCTCCGCCAACACAAATAGTTCCGCAACTGAAGCGAGACAAGGCTGTTGCCAGGCAACACATATACTCAGTCATAAACAATTCCTACACAGAAGCTCGCTACTCTGTGGTCAGAGCGATTAGGTGCTCCGTCGTTCCTCCTTCCGAGTCTGATGATGACGCATTCATAGTTCAAAATCAAATGTTATTTTTTGGAAATTATGTCCATCTTTAACGTGCAAAGTTTGCCACACATCTAAAGATAGGCTATTTAACAGCTGATGTAACGTTAGCTAATAACGGTTATTAGAAACGCCCGTAACAGTCGGAGTGATTATGTCTGTAAAAGTCCGCAGTGCTGTTATATACTGTGATATCATCAGCACTCATGGAAACGTCTTCTTGTCCAATCAAATTGCTCGGCGTTGGGGACCGGTCGCAACTAACCTGTTGTGTGAATATATATATCATAGAATAACATATAAAAATACGTTGAACCAATCTTCTCAACTTTCTCCAAGGCCCCACTACTGGAAGCTGCTGGTTCTGATTTTAAACAAGACCTAATGTTGTTGTGTGTGTGGTGTGTGTGTGTGTGTGTGGTGTGTGTGTGTGTGTGTGTGTGTGTGTTGTGTGTGTGTGTGGTGTGTGTGTTGTGTGTGTGTGTGTGTGTGTGTGTGTGTGTGTGCGCGTGTGTGTGTGTGTTTGTGTCTCTGAAACATATAACTTATATCATGGGTGGGCATCAGCTGTTTCATTCCTCAAGCTAATTTAGACGGTTATCCTGGATTATGCCAAGTGGTAGACAGAGATTCACCTCTCTGGATCACAAGCAGCCAATTCCATGCAGAGAACAGAACTAAAGATAGCAGAATAATCAATTGATCAGCTTATTCTATTTGATTGCCCATTGTCAAGACAACTGGTAACATATCTGCCTTAGATTGGATTAACAAAGATCATGGTTATATTTGCTTTAATATGGTTTTTCTGCCTCTGCAGTTGAGCAGGAGATATAGTAGTGATTTTACTCTGCTGCAACGACTACTGGGGGAAACCCCTGAAATGTTTCCAAAGACAATCAGGGATAAACACAGTCCTCCACTCCTTGCAGATTATTTTCAGGTTTTATTTAGCTTTACGTAATCGTAAATACTAACACCACAAATTGTGTTGACAATATGATGAAATGAATTCAATCCATGACCACAGAATGTCCAGAGTTATAACAAAGTTCAACGATAACACATATCCAGCTATGAGGGAATGTAAAATGTAATAACATTTGGAGGTATATGGCGATACTGGGAAAATATGATAGTATATAGTAGTTATGCAGATTATACACCAGTTGGCACCTGTGTGTTACCAGATAACGTTAGTTCAATTGCTTGCATCGATTGGATTAATATATGGATAGCACAAATCACCCACATCCTTAAACCACCAAGCGGTGCCCAGTTCCAACACAGCGTGCGCCACTAACCTTTCATCCCCGCGGTTAGTGACATTATGATACAGTTCTCTGTAAGTCATGCGGCTCTCAGCAAACACACACCAGGCTTCAAGGTCAGACTTGTTTGCTTGTCCAGTGAAGTGGGTGAAATACACATTCTGCAAATCCGACCCAATCAACAAATACATTCTATCTGCACAACTAGAAATGTAAGATATCGTTTTCGTTGTCACTACATTGCTGTTTTTAGTCCTCTTGTCAAGTTTGGTCGTCCTCACAGTTCACCCCTAAAGGCCTCACAGGAACCAGTGTTGCCAGATTGGGCCAGGACTACCGGCCCAATTCTGGCAACAATGGGCCCATGTGTTTACTTTTCATCAACAGCTTCGCCCTTCAGGAATGCATTCAAATTGTGTTTTACACCCGCAATCCTCATTCATCATCTGGTGCATGGACACAGACCCAATTTACCGTCTCTTTATAATCCGAGAGATTAAATGATTGAGACCCTTTAAAAAAGAACACAACACAAATCTGGTTGGTTGTTATGAAGGGAATTTATTTGAGCGGGTATTATGTCAGCCTCTTCTTTGTTAGTCTTATATGGAGTTCTGGCCCAGGTGGTTTTTGGTTGGCTAAGGACACCTGGTCAATCATGACCAATCAGAAAGGCACAAGCAACAGGTTCCACACTTGACACCAGTCGATTGTCAGGTGTGTGAAACATTTTACGCCATTCTGACATGTCTTCCTGATTTGGAATGAGGAACAATTTAGATTACATTAGAGGTCTGTTACAAAGAGAGTCAGAAACACAATGGTAAACTGGGAAGTTCTCAAAAGGATGATTTGACACCTTTGCAGAACAGACTCCCCATTGTGTTCTTGCCAACTTGCTGGGTTAGCTGAAGCAAGTACTTCAAAATGATAGGTAAAGCTGAATGAGAGGAGATTTCGTAAGAGGGCGTTCACATTGTATTTCTGTTTTTTTTGGTCAGTGTATCTGTTGCAGGGCTCGGATGTCAAATGATATAACTTGGCTTCCAGAACAATCGGTGAGGAATGGTGAGCTCAAGGGGGGAAGCTTGATGCGTTTGCATATTGATAATAGAGACATGGCCTCCTGAACAGTATCAGGAAGTGTTGCAAGCAGTGGAGGGCGCGGGTTAGCGGGCAACAGTCGGGATATAAAATTTGGCAAAGATGTGTCTGTAAGTGGTACTTTGAAAGTCGGTCAGTCAGGAATGGCCTCCTCAGCTCTGCTCTCGTCTTTCCTGCTGCTCTCTCTCTCTCAGGGATCCTCGCACCAAAGTAAGAACGACCTCCACGCACATACACACCTCTCTCATCCCACACCCACGGTTTTGGTTCAATGTGACAATAGGTCATATGTGTTTGCTTTTAGCAAGAGCAAACCTCTTTTTTAGTTGCCATTACTCTATATTAACTTTTGTCTTTAAGTGTGTTAGTTTAAAGTACCAGAATATTGACTGTGATACATGTGTAATGTTTATTCAAGTGTACTGTTTTCTAAAGGGGCGCCATGTTTTTGAGTTGAGTTAGAGGCATTGTGGTACCTGGTTTTAAAACCTCACTGAACACAAAACAAAGAAGTCATTCTTTGTCCACAACATGGTGGCGCATTCTGTGTGTGAGTTTGGTCTTTAAAGAACCACCCACTGTGGACCAGATGGAGGTCAGGTGTCCTTCCTCCTGGAGGTGAAAATCCAACCAACCCGACACAAACAGTCACGTGTTCTCTGCCCAAGCTGCCCCCGGAGGGGTTCTGTTTGGGGCCATGACCAGGCTCAACAACTCCAACCCAGACTTCAAGTAAGTCATGTTTCTCTTTTGCTCTTTGCATGTGTAGAGTCAGTCCAAGTCTTCACCAGAAAAGAATGGAGGATTGCCCAATAACGGCTTTCGTCTGGTCAGACTTGCAACAAACAATCTTTGGAAGTAACTAAGATGATATTAAAGCACACTTATGAATATTTTTTTGGGGGGGGGGGGGGGGGGGTGTCGGGTTTCGCAAAGAAGCATGCTTTGGGTCCAGTTCAAGTCAAGCTTTGTGATGGACAATGCAAATGAGCCGGACTCTTCCCTGACTCTAGTGGTTTGGAAGGTGCTTCAGTCCCCTACCTTTAGCCACATCTGTTCTATGTTGCCCAATAAGTGTGTTCCCTTGCAGCTTTACTTCCTCAGTGAACGTAGACTATGGAACGTTCCTGGAGAGCGTCAACGGTTTATTTGGGAACAACCGAGACCGGTTCTGGGAGCTGCTGGTCCAGAAAGACACCGACACCATTATCAGAACTGATGTTGGTAGGTTTGTGTGTGTGTGTGTGTGTGTGTGTGTGTGTGTGTGTGTGTGTGTGTGTGTGTGTGTGTGTGTGTGTGTGGTGTGCTGTGTGTGTTGTGTGGTGTGTGTGTGTGTATCTACAATAAATGATCTTCAACTTTCTACCGAAACATAAAACTTTTTATTGTTGTTGCAGGAATCAGCTGTTACGTTCCTCAGGCCAAACAAGAAGGTGATTCCTGAACTAACACCACTTATTAACAGCGGTCCCTTCTGTGGATCGCTCTCACTAGGAGAGTATATGGACCTTATGCCACTGACGGCCATCTTGGCTCTAACTTCAGCCACTTGGCTCTAACTTCAGCAGTATTCATGCTCCTGTTTGGAACCAAGATGGCAGCTTTGTAAATAAGGCCCAGGCTTTGGAACCGGGACAATTCACATCTCAACCTTGCCTTGCTCTTTTTTTTGTTCCGTAATAATTTTGCGATTAAAGACTTCTAGTGTATAAACCTCAACCTGTCTCTGGTCTACATCCTGCCTCTGAATAATTATAATACCATCAAATAAATATAACAAATACTTTTATAAAGCCGAATGTCAAAATCCGTGGTGGTGCGATACATTTATCGTAATATGAATAAAAACACGTCAAACACAACACGCCTCCTGAAATCAATTACATTTAGGGCATTTAGCAGACGCTATTATCCAAAGTGACTTAGATTGGTTAATACACACATTGCCACACCGACGAGCAGGAGCAGTTAGGGTTAAGTGTTTCTTGCTCAAAGGACCACATCAACACTCAGCTAGGGGAGCTGGGGATCGAACTAGCAACCGAACTGCTCTACCTCTTGACCAAAGGCAACCTCTTAAATATTCCTAGACTAAGTGATACTTTCTTATTAGATAATAAGTATTACTCATTGAAGTTATACTTACAACACACAACAGTTCTCGCCTGCTGCATCGTGTTTTCAACCCACCACCAATAGATGACATCACTGAGCCGCACAGCAGGAAACTGCATTGAGGTAGCATTGATACCTCGAAGGGGACAGAATGCTGTTTCAGTAACCTCGAGGACGTGTGATTCAAAGCATGGAGCCCTGAGGTTCCCCAAATCTTCTCCATCGGACGTTCTGTGGAGGGCTGAGGCCCTGAAGGCCCTCCACAGGGGGGACTGGAGATTATTTAATTTAAATATTACTGATCTTATTTTATTTTGTTTGGCCAAATTGTGTTTCATCCTTCATACTCAATTCACTCAATTCATCAGATAGAAACTATTCTTGGAAGCAAAACACCAAGCTCATTGATTTAACGAGGCAGGGTTATTTGAACAATTAATAAAAAATGTGCTAGAGGTCATTCCTCCTCCTGAGTGTGCTTCCTATGTCTAGTGTACACCCCTACTGTCCACAAGCACCCCCCCTCCCCATATGGATATGGAGAATTGTTGCCAGGTCCCAGTGGTGGTGGCATATACTGTATATATTTTAGCTTATGTATTAATTGTATCTGCTTGCATGTCATTTATTTAGAGTGGAAAGTATAGGTCTTCATCATACATTTCATTTGTATAAAAGGTATCAAGTTGTTTTTGCAGGCAAAAAAAATGGAAAATAATTGACTTTCAAATTTAAAACTTTGCTCACTTCTGTCTCTGTCTCTTTGTTGATTATCTTGAAGTAGATTATCGATTGTGGGTTTTAATCCACAACACTAGTGATCCAGAGAGGTGATCTCTGTCTACCACTTGGTATAATTCAGGATAACCGTCTCATTGGGTTGAGAATGAAACAGCTGACGCCTGTAACACAAACATGATTTATGTTTCATATTAAATATCAAATATTGCACACACACACACACGCTTGCACACAACATTAGGACTTGTTTTCAATCAGAACCAGCAGTCGGTGTGGTCTTGGACAAGTTGAGCAAATGGTTCAATGTATTTTCATATGTAATTCTATAATAGACTATACACATGTATAATTTTGGGTAACAATGAAACTTTTTCCAGGGTTTCTTGATCAAATTCCCCAGAGTCAGCTAATAGAGCAGGGGTCACACTATAATATTTCCCCTTTAAGAGTTTACTTGTTCTGGCACCTGAGCGCGTAGCGATGCACACATCACCAGACAGCTAAACACTTTTCCCCACAAAACTTGAAGACAGGATCAATAATGGAAGTCCGTAAAGGATATTGTGGACATTCACTTGTATGTCCATTTATTGATAGTCGTTGAACAAGTAGTTGCAGGTTTAGAAGTGTGAAACT
>OLKM01007805.1:0-10759 GCA_900291075.1 Melanogrammus aeglefinus | reverse complement strand
CGGCAGTTTGTCCATGCAGAGCGCAATCACCCGAGATGCGTGCATTCATTGCACTGTAAAATCACCCGATCTATCTCAAGTCTAAGTCAAGTCTCAAGTCATGAAGACCAAGTCAAAGTCAAGTCAAGTCTTTTATCAGTGTTAGTCTAGCAAGTCTCAAGTCCTCAAATTTGTGACTCGAGTCTGACTCGAGTCAAGGCATGTGACTCAAATCCCCCATGTCTGCTTCTCACACACACACACACACACACACACACACACACACACACACACACACACACACACACACACACACACACACACACACACACACACACACACACACACAGGTAGGGTGGAGTCAGTGAGCGAATGAGTGAAGCAGAATAAAGTCACATCGTGTGCTACCTACCTGTTGTCCCATTTTGTCTCATCAGTTCTCCTTGGACCATGACCATCAGCAGAGCTTTCAGGACGGTCGGCTCAGGGCTGGCCCTCCTCAGCCAGTAGCAGGTCACAGCCACTGGGAGGCGCAGGTGAGCCGGGATTCCCTCCAGCGTCTCTTCCTCCACGCCCAGCGTCTCCAGACACACCCGCAGCCTCACAGCGCGGTCTGCCTGGGAAGTGGAAACAAACCACATGTCCATTTAAAGGACAACCCAGAACGCCACTGACTCCCTTCCACTGTGTCAGTGTCTGACAGGCCTCCCCATCTGCCCTCTGAGTGAACCGTTGATGGGAACACACCTGCCCTCGCTTATTGAAACTGGTTTGAATGTGGAATGGTTCACGGGAGCCGCTGGTTCTACCCGTCTGTCTTGTGTGGCAATCAGCAGCCTTGCCCCACAATTGGGGAGTAAAAGTTAATGCAATGTTACAAATTGGTTCATTAAAAGTTTTCTGCTTCTTATCCTAAATCCTCAAATTACGTAAAAGAAACAAAAATATTAATTACACCAAGGTAGTGCCTCAAAACAAGTTGACAGTATGTCCGTTGGACAGGGAGGCCTACCTGGGGCAGAGAGTCCAACCTCAGCCTCGAGAGCGGCATCCTTGGACCAGCGGTTGCACTTGACCCTGTTTGGGCTCAAAGACTAACCCGGTCCACTTCCTCCATCGCTCACCCCCCCCTGGGCCAGCAACAACCCGTACAACACCTCGCGATGGCTTCGAGGTGAGGTTGGAGCTCTCTCTAGGTGTCGTGTTCCACCTGGATCCGCAAATCTTCCGTCTGTGCATCAGTATGCAAGTCACCCCCAGGTCCTCTCTGGCCCAGGGACGCACGGACCCACCACGGGACCCAGCTCAACTCAGCAGTCAGCGGCGAACAGTACCCTTACGAAGACCCCCGCAGAGAGGAGCTTGGGAGACGGTACTCCAGCATGGACTTCTGCACCTCCCTCCGCGCCTGTTGACTCATGTCGGCCATCGCTGCTGTCAAGATGTCTTCTGTCGTCTGGTCATTCCTGGCTCCCAGCCAACTCAGGAGGCCCTCCAGGCAGGAGGCCCTCATTGGCCCCATTGTAGGTCTCCCCGGTGCACTGCCTCTGGCCCATCTTTTTGACTCATCTCTGAGGTTGACGTTAGTCGTTCCAGCCGCAACGAGGCAAAGACGGGTAGTAGCTGGTCGTTGATATTGAAGAAGGTTGCAGAAGCTGACGTGGTGTATAGCTTGCAGGGGATGTAACTACTGGCCTCATGTTCTTTTTAACTGAATCCACTGAATTATGCAGGGCAGAACCCCCTTCAGTAGGCATAGATGATGAAGAAGTCAGTGTTCTCCGGACAGCACCGGATGGTCCACTTCTTTGGCCAGTGCAGCCAGCTGGCCATCGGCCTCTCCGAAGCAAGCACTTGTGACCAGCGGCACCTTCATTATCCGTTCAGGCGTTCTGTTCAAAACACTGCTATATAGAGGGGTGGATAGGATCCCATTTTTTGTCGCCCGTTTCACAGCAGCAGGGATCTTTCTGGAGAAAGGGTTCTTTGAACGGTCCCATCCTGGGTGTCCAGTCGTTGATGTCACATTGGTGCCCGAGCCTCCGTCAATCACAACGTATGCTTTGATTTCACAGTCGGTCAGAGCCTTGAAGAGAGCCTGGATCTGGACCTTGTAGGCCAGGTACTCCCCGCCGTGGTTCTGGTCCAGGTTGGCCATGCCATACAGGACGTAGGCCAGGTTAGTGCCATCCACCAGCAGCTTGCTGTCCCTGAAGTGGATGTCCTGGTAGATCTGGCTGTAGGTCCCTCAGCAGCGACGACAAGCCCTTCACCCCCAGGTGGCTGACTGGTCAAGTTTCTAACTTCACCTTTCAATGACTGCATACACTCTGACTTCTGGGGCGACTGGACTTACCCAGAGAGGATCCAGCTCCTTTATACACCAACACAAACAACATTACCGACACTGGAGTGCGCTCCTGAGTTCTCTGTAAGATCGCTTCTCTCTCATATCAATTCTGCATTGCTTTCTTGTCTCTTGAAGCAATGGAGCAGAAAGCGTATAGCCTACTGTACTGATGTGTGTGAGTGTACAGTAGTCAGTAGCCTATACGGTGGCCTATATAGGGATAGATCACGTGGGTCAGACTTCTTCATGCAAGGTATGGCCGGACCCCTTCAGGACCCCTGGACACTCCTAGACTGGACCTGGAAGGCCAGGTACTCCCCCGCCGTGGTTCTGGTCCAGGTTGGACACGAGAAAGTAGAGCAGAGTAGAGCAGGTTGTTGTGCCGTCCACCCCACTAGCTTGCGGTCCCTGAAAGTGGATGTATGGGAGATCCTTCTGTTATCCTCCAGCAGTGGAAAGATAAGCCTTTTACCCCCTTGGTGACTGACAGGTCAGCGTTCTAACTTCAACTATGGTGACTGGATATGTTCTAACTTCTATGGTGAATGGACTCACCCAGAGAGGATCCCTGCTCATCTGTACAATAACACAAACACATGCAAATACACACAAACAAACACCCGCACTGGGAGTCACTCCTCAGTTCTTTGTAAGATTTGCTGATTGACATTTCAAAGATATCATCAACTCCATATCCTGTTCCCATGAAGAAATGGAGCAGAAAGCGTATAGCCTACTGTACTGATGTGTGTGAGTGTACAGTGTCAGTAGCCCTATACGGTGGGCCTATATTAGGGAATGGATCCCGTGGGTCAGACTTCTTCATGGTACGGCCGGACCGCTTCAGGGGCCCCTGGACACTAGACTCAGAGCCCCCCCCCCCCCACACACACACACACACTTTACAATCAGGTTGTAATTGTAAATAGTAATTGCACTAATTTACATCTTACACAAATACATTTTAGATTATGTTGAAGTGTATTTTGGCAAGATATATCATTAAATAGTCAAGATCACGCATTTGTGTTGAGAGGCTGTATGAATAGATTCGTACCAGTGGCGCCTGCTGGACTTTCAAAGAGGGGAAGCTCATTTTCGGCCTACATCACATGAATTGCAAATTATTTATATGTAAATTCTGCTCTCTGTTCCTTTTCAAGGAAATGCTCTGTGACCCGGTCATACCAACTAGTGGTCTTTTCCAGTGAATATACCATGGTCCTCTCAATGGCCAGCAGAGCTAGGCCCCTTGAATGGCCTAGGCCCATCTGTTACGGGTGTAGGTCTTGGACCGCTTTAAACAGGAGAAAGCTCCTTTCTAAACCTGCAGATGTAGCTCCAATTGTTGCCATTAATTAGAACAGGTTGTAAAGCTGAGGCACTTGCACTGTCCAACTCCATGACTTTAAGGAACACTAAGAAATAGCACAGCTTCCCCTGTCACCCTGCAAGTCCTGATCTGAATACGGGATTTGAAGTTCAGACCTCAAGCTCCCTGAGGCAAAGTGATGGCCAACTACCAAAATGATATTGAACAGAGGGAAATTGCCACAAGGGGACTGAGGACTAAAGAGAGCTCCGGAGACATCTTATAGTTCAAAATCGCTGTCAATCAAACGGCAACTCAAGTCTTTCACAGACCCTCCAATCATTATGCAGAAAGCCAGCGTCCAGGCGAGCCCACTGGCCTTCCATTAACCCCCCAAAAACCCTGAGTGTCCGTGGGAGGGGCTTAATCGCAGCATTATCCAATTGACCGTCCGGACCTTTAGACACTAAAAACGCGGCTGTTCTAGTCAGCCCCATTGACGTCAATGAGGCTGAGCTTCAACAGGCAAATGCACTGACGCTAGGGAGATGTATGAGAAGGAATCGAGTCATCTGTTTGACCTGCGATGAAGTCAGGCTGGTTCTGAACAAACTCGTCTTTTTATAGGTCCAATGAAATCTTAACACAACAGTTTTTAGAGAAGTCGCCCCTATTTCATATGCCAACCAGTTTTCAGGTAGGTCACGGCGTTTGACAAGTATTGACAACATGATGCCGGTGTTCTGTCGATATTCTGCTGCTTTGTCGAAATTGCAAACCGCAGCATAAACCGATAGGTTTGTTGTATATCGATTCACGCTACTACTTCTTCAAAACTTAAATCACATTACATGACGATCTATGTATCGCCAACAGCTACAACTTTGATATAGCATTTCAGATACGTCACCCCCTTGACTGTGAATTTGGCTGTACCTTTACTGAGGTCAGTCCTTGGGTTCTGCAAACTTTTGTGATTTATACCCAGAACAAAGGTAATATTCCCTCAGAAAGGTAGTTATAAACCCTCTTCCCACTTTTCTCCAACGCTAACAAAAGAGCAAAGTTGTTATTAAGAAATCTTTTTAAGAAGGAGAAAACAAAAATTTGTGAAATTGATTTTGGACATTTAAAATGTATTCTTCGAACACCAGTAAGGTAGGAGATTAGATATGGCTCGAACATAGTAACGAATTTACATCAAATATAGTTAGCTAGTGTTACGAGAGTTGGCGTATTGTCGTGCGGCGACCGGGAGAATGTCTTTGTGTGGTGTGTGGGCGACCGCTGCGTGGCGTCCGCAAAATGAGTCGAGACGGATCGAGTGAGGCAAGCGATTGCGCGCGAGTGTCAGTCTAGGAGGAACTAAGCGAGTCGGTTGTGTGTTTTGCGTATACGTTGTACTGTTAAATAAAGTATCAAACACGTCAAAAAATCCGTGCCCGTGTCTTCCGACCTACCAAACGCGACCCACCCGACTGGCGACCTGTTAGTGAAAGGTGGTGTTACCCCACGAAAGACATCGGCCCTGGAGGAAACTTCTCCCCCGGTGCTTCCCGACTGCGTCTGAGAGCCAAGGAACAGGAAAGATGTAACAGTGTATTTTTTTTTTTGGTGAACATGGAGTATTATCAGAGTAGTATCCCAAAAGGAATGAAAAATCAGTCTTGTTATATTTATCGCCTCGAATCACCGTATAACAGCAAGCGAAGACTGAAAGCAGAGCAAAAATTTATGGCGTGGAAATGCAAATTGGAAATCGGTAGCTGCGCATGCGCAGACGAACCACACAGCCAGCAGATCTCGACGGGTATAGGAGAAATCGACAGATGACACCGGCTAGAAAATGCCGACGTCGAAAATGAAATTTGAAAGTAGTTAAGAGCATAGATCAGGAGATGGTCGCAGCAAGCACATTGCCTCCCTGTAGAAGCCATTGTTAGGTAGGAATTTATACACCCAATAGGTACAAATTACTAACTATAAACCTCACTAAAGATGCATTCAACTAAACCACGTTGCTATTATTGTTAAAGGTTTCAGGGCAATGTGGTAGTACTCATGAACAATCTCAGATGTGAATATTTAATGCATATACTTTCACCGATACAATCCCTTTCACATTTAAATCTCTGAACAGACAATAAGAAACGGTATAATATAAAAGCACTAGAGCGATTAAATACTCGATTGGTAGTGCACTGGTACGTGCAAGAAGCGACAACCTGGTTCTAAACAGCTCCCCTATTGCCTCTCCCACTGTCTTTGAACACTCCCTCTCCTGCTCACAACCCACCGTGACCCGTATCTCGTAGCTTCTTCCACAGTTCTGGTTTTTGACTGGTCTTCCTGTCTTTGGTTCTGTAGCGTGGTTCTAACCGACACCGACTCGGCCTATCAGCAGGCCCTGATCCAGGCCTTCAGCCCCACTCCTCATCCCTTGTGTGAGAGTGAAGGTGCCCCATGCTGGCCCTCAGTTGGGCCTACAGGCCCCCCCAGCTCTCCTGTTGCCCTGGGGTCTGGCTGAGGTCACTGCTCCCAGGAGCCTCCTGTACAGGCTCCTGAACTGGGGGTCGTGAAGCATCTCCTCTGGCTCCAGTTCAGGAGCTGCTCCTGCCGCTGGTGTACCAGCCTGCCCTGGTACAACCTGGACCAACCCGTCCAATAAAGTACTGTTTTATCTTATCTTAAAGCTATGGAAACAGGACTAGCTAGGTGATAGTGTAACTATGGAAACAGGACTAGCTAGGTGTATAATTGTAGATTATGAAAAATATTACTAGCTCGGTGACGTTACGATGTAAAATATACTTGCTGGGTAATGTTGTTACTATGTTAACTACTGGTTAGGTGATGGTGTTACTATAGAAACAGCACTGGCTAGGTGATGTTGCTATGGAGACAGTACTGTCTGGGTGATGGTGTTGCTATGGAAACAGTACTGACTAGGTGATGGTGTTACTATAGAAACAGGACTGCCTGGGTGAGTGTTACTATGGAAACAGTACTGTCCAGGTGATGGTGTTGCTATGGAGACAGTACTGTCTGGGTGTCTCACCAGGCGTAGTGGGGTTCAGGGAGGGGCTCGCAGAGCAGCAGGTTGAGCTGGGAGGCGTCCTTCAGGCAGGCCTGCCATTGGTTGAAGCTGTGAGCCCACAACACCGTCCATTAGGCTGGGGAGTAATTTAAGTGAGTGATCAAGTTACATTCAAGGGCTACCCTACCTGTTGTCCCTCGTGTCCGTCGGTTCCAGTTTCTCCTTGGACCATGACCATCAGCAGAGCTTTGAGGAGCATCGGTTCAGGGCTGGCCCTCCTCAGCCAGTAGCAGGTCACAGCCACTGGGAGGCGCAGGTGAGCGAGGAACTCTGAAATGTTTTTTCTTTTTTCTGATCCCCGAACTTCTTATATACAATTAAAATACTAATTAACACCAAGATTTAGAGTGCCTCAAATATTGTGATAAATGTATTTCTATTTTGATCCAATCTACCTGAAATAGCCCTCGCTCTAGCATTGAGGATTTAACCTAGTAATTCCCTGTTGTCGCCATTGGTCAGATTGCTGAGGTGGAGGGCGGGGGGCCTGTCTCTGATAGGGCGGTGGCCATTTCTGTACCAGCTGGACGTCCAATTTGGTGGAAGGAGCAGGCTGAGGTACAGGTGAGTTGTGACCTGACCGCCCTCTTTTCACCACTATTGTCAGTGACGGAGCTTCCTGACCTTCACATCCTCTCCCATCTGTTTGAAGACACAGTGAGACGGACATTCTCTTCACAAACCAGACAAGATTGACAGCATTTAGACCCTCTTCAGTGGAAGTGGTCATCACTGATCATTGACTATTTACCACGGCGTCAGTTTGCAGATACAAAGGAATCATTGAAATGCATTTGATCCAGAAGCGTCTTCGAGGACATCCAGAACCATCTCATGAGGAGCAGGTGGGTGAGGACATCAAGGTTGACTACAGGAAGCTACTAATCCCTCCCCCAATGTGGAACCAAGGAGTATGTCCTTCCTACAGTCCTATTATAAATGGGAACAGTAGTAGAGGTATAACACCGACCCTGTGTAACAGTACTAGATTGTAAAACTAAACTAGTAACAATACCAGAAACTAAAACTTACCAGTGACGTTGACTATGACACACCTTTCGGTCCAGCGTACCCCTGCTACTAGCTGTATTCCCTCCCAATGTTTTTGGTCTCGGAAGCAGAAGTGGTAACGTTGCAGAGTCCTGTTTCTCCGTCTTGGTTGATCTTTAAGGGTGCAGTTCCCGACGACTTGGTCCCACCAGGACGTGATCTTCTGCTGTGGTACCCTTGGGGTGGGTAGCCAGTCTGTGATTTGCGTGGTAGCAACCTTCTGGGACCTGACTACACGTGATCTGGGCACCAGACCGCGTGCTGAACCGGTGCATCCGCGGGTGAAGCTGCAGGGATGAGATGGTGGCGGTGGATGGCCTCCACCAAGCAGAAGGAGTCAGGGAAACTCCACGTGCCAGTCGGGGTCCGCCCCCAGCGGCTCTGGAGGAAGCAGACCAGGGTTTGAAATTGATATTGTAATGGATTTGGTTTTATATCATATTATATAATAATTGATGTATCATAAAGCATAATAAATAATGTTATAAATCATGTCAAATTTCACATATTATATATAAAGTTTGCCTTTCATGTTATGAGCGCTCTTTGGGTGGGGCCAATTAAGAAAGCAATGCATTGTTGTTATCACTATTATTATTAAGATAACATATGGAAGAATAAACTGATCAAAGTGTCCTTCTTTATCTGTGTCTAGTGGTAGAGTTGAGGTCCATTAGACTCTAAAAACAGCTCTAGGTTGAGCCAACAGGCCGTCTGGATCCAGTTTGTGTACGGACACGTTCCCGGTAGTAAACAGAAGAAGCATTACAGCTTACCAGCTAGCAGCAGGAGCACAGAGAGGGTCCATGGATTCATCTTCATCTGCTCATAAAGTTGTAAAACTTACTAGTGACAGTGACTATGACACCTTTCAGTCCAGCGTACCCTTCTAATAATCCCTTCCCAATGGGAACCAAGTATAGTCTCTTCCTAATATAATGGGAAAATTGTAGAAGTAACACTGACTAGTAGCAGTACTAGACGTAACACTGACAAGTGTTCCTCTCGGTGTCTGGTTGTTACCGTCACTAGGACAGGGGGAGGGCTGATTGGCTGATTGTGAAAGGCTACAGTAATAGTCTTCCCATGTAGCTTCCTCCTTTTAGATATTCCCTGCAATAGCCACTAACCTCAGTTCACATCACTTTAAAGTCCAGATATATCTGCACTTCTCCCTCTCTCATTTACAGGACAATCAAAAAAAAATGACCAAATGGGACAAAATTACCTTCATGAATCGTTTTTGATGGTAGTTATATATCAGAGACCCTAGATATCTCAAATCAACAAAGCGTTTGCGTTCGACAGATGACGAGATGAGCCATAATCAACAAATTGTGTGCGCTCAACAGATGAGCTATGAGCCACCAAGTGTCAGTGGATGTTCTCAGAAAGTCGTCAGGGTTTTGAAGTGAGGAGGGATGACCCATGTTGGTTCAGGGTTAAGTCATCTTACAGTGTTCAAGTACATGAACACTCAGTTCACTTTCCACGTGGTTAAAGATGCTTGATTGATTACCTGGTCTCACAGGAATGCGTGAAATGACCACGGACGCTTAACTCAAAATCCGTGGAATCCTCACAGAAACGCGCCAATTTCAGTGATATGGCCACGGATTTTGCTCCAATGCAAGTTAATGACACTCATATCAACCTGGTCTCGGTTGAACAGTGGGAAAGAGAGAGAGAGGTGAAGGGGAACGAGAGGGAGGGAGAGAGAGAGAGAGAAGAGGATGAAGGGAAGAACGGGACAAGGGAGGGAGAGGAGAGAGAGAGAGGTGAAGGGGAACACGAAGAGGGAGGGAGAGAGGAGAGACGAGGTGAAGGAGGAGAGAGAGAGGGAGGGGGAGAAGGGTGAAGGAGGCGAGAGGGAGGGAGAGAGAGAGAGAGTGGAAGAGGGAGTGAGAGAGGGAGGGAGAGAGAGAGGTGAAGGAGAGAGGGGATGGCGGGGAGAGAGGTGGTGAAGGAGTGTGAGATGGGAATAGGAAGAGAGAAGAGGTGTGAAGGGAGAGTAAGAGGGTGAGGGAGAGAGGTGAAGGAGTTGAGAGGGAGGGAGAGAGAATAGAGGTAAAGGAGAGAGAGATGGGAGGGTAGAGGAGGTTGAGAGGAGTGAGAGAGGAGAGGGAGGAGAGCAGATAGAGAGGTGAAGGGAGAGAGGTGAAGGAGTTTGAGACGGGCGAGGGAGAGAGGGTGAAGGAGAGATTTCAAAGATATCATTACAACCCCATATCCTGTTTCCCCATGAAGAAATGGGAGCAGAAAGCGTTATAGCCTACCTACTGTACTGATGTGTGTGATGAGGTGTACAGGTGTCCAGTAGCCCTAAACGCGGTGGGCCTATATAAGGGAATGGATTCCAGGTGGGTCATGATCTTCTTTTTTCATGTGGTCACGGCCGACCGCTTCAGGGGCCCTCTGGACACTAGACTCTCAGAGAGACCCCGCCGCCCACACACACACACGACACACATTTACCAATCAGGTTGTTGTAATTGTAAATAAGTAATTTGTGCGACTAATTCTAACATTCTTTACAAATACATATTTTAGATTATGTTTGAAGTGTTATTTGTGGCAAGATTATATTATTATATATATAGTCAAGTCACGCATTGTGGTTGAGAGGCTGTATGAATAAATTCGGACGCAGTGGCCGCACTGCTGGACTTTTCAAAGGAGGGGAAAGCTCCATTGTTTCGGTCCTACATTGTTGCCATTAAATTATGATACAGGTTGTTAAAGGATGTGATAGGCATTGCTGCACTTGTCCAAACTCCATGACTTTAAGGAACACTAAGTAAATAGCACTAGCTGTTCCCCTGTCCACCCTTGCAAGTCCTGTGAATCTGAGATACGGAGATTTTGAAGTCAGAACCTCAAGCTCCCTGAGGCACAAGCTGATGGCCAACTAAACCAAAAATGATGATATTGAAACCAGAGGGAAATTGCCACACTAACGGGGACTGAGGAC
>OLKM01007804.1:0-10762 GCA_900291075.1 Melanogrammus aeglefinus | reverse complement strand
AAAAAACATTCTAAGGCGGTAACCTGTCGTTTTTTTATCAACAAACGTTTTAAGGCAGGTAACACTGTCATTTTTTTATTGCCAGATTATCAAAAATAACATAAGGAAGGTAAACAATGTCGTTTTATTGCCCGTCATCAAAATTAAACGTAAGCATAACTCTGTCGTATTTTTTATTGAATAGAAAAATTGGTTTTTAGGTCAGGAGGTAGAGCCGTTGTCATGTAACCAATAGGTGCTAGTCGATCCCAGATCGCAAGCGGACGTGTTTGTGGTGTCCCTGAGTATGATCTTAACCGCCTAGATACCTGAACCCAACTGTTAGTCTTATTCGATTAAAACATAAGGGGTAACACTGGTCATTTTTTATTGCCGATATTAAGAAAAACATTAGGGTAACACTGTCGATTTTATTAATTGCCGATATCAAAAAAAACATAAGCGGGATAACACTGTCGTTTATTTATGGCCCGATATCAAAAAAACATGAGGGTACACTGTTGTTTTTTTATTGCCCGATATCAAAAAAAATAGGTGTAAACTGTCAATTTCTTTATTGCCGATATTTGAAAGAAACAAAATCCCGGTAACACCTGTCCGTTTTTTTGGCCGATATCAAAAAAAACATAAGGTGTTAACACTGTCGTTTTTTATTGCCCGATATCCAAAATAAAATAAGGGGTTACACTGTGCGTTTTTTATGCCCGATATCAAAAAAAAACATAAGGGTGAACACTGTCGTTTATTTTATTGCCCGATTATCAAAAACATAAGGCGGTAGCACCTTTGTTCGTTTTTCTTGGCCCGATATCAAAAAAAACATAAGGCGGTAACACTGATTCGTTTTATTTTTATTGCCGATATCAAAATAAATACTAGGGAGGTAACACTGGTCGTTTTTTATTATGACCGATATTCAAAAAAACTAAGGGTAACACTGTCGTATTTTTCATTGCTCAGATATCAAAAACATAAGGGGTAACAATGATCGTTTTTTTACTTGCCGTCATCAAGTAAAAACGTAAGCCATTAACACTGTCTGTTTTTTATTAAATGAAAAAAATTGGTTTAGGCAGGGGGTAGTGCAGTTGTCATGCTAACCAATAGGTTGCTAGTTTCGATCCCAGCATCGCCAGACTGAGCTGTTTGTGTGTCCTGGTTTGATCCTATACCCATAACTACCTGAACCAACTCTAGCTCTTATTAATTAGAAACATTAAGGGGTCAAACACTGTCATTTTTTTTATTGCCCGATATTAAAAAACATAAGGGTAACACTGTCGTTTTTATGGACAACGTATCAAAAAACATAAAGGGGTAACACTGTCGTTTTATAATTGCCCGATATTCAAACTAAAAAGCTTAAGGGGTACATTGTCGTTTTCTATGGCCCGATATCAAAAAAAACATAAGGGGCAAACACTGTCATTTTTTTTTATGGCACAATATCAAAAAAACATAAGGCGGTACACTGTCGTTTGTTTGCCCTGATATTTGAAAAAAACAAAGGGTTAACACTGTCGTTTTTTATGCCCGATATCAAAAAAAATATAAGGGGTACACTTCGTTTTTTATGGGCCCGATCAAAAACATAAGGCGGTAACCACTGTCGATAGTGATTGCCCGATATCAAAATAAACATAAGGGGAACCTGTGCGTTTCTATGGCCCGATATCAAAAAAAACATAGGCGGTAACACTGTCATTTTTTGATTGCACAATTATCAAAAACATAAGGGGTAACACTGTCGTTTTTTTTTTGCTTGATATTTAAAAAAGAAAAATAAGGGGTAACAACTGGCGTTTTTTATATTCAACAAAAGTAAGGAGCTAACACTGTATTTCTTTATGCCCAGATATCAAAGACAAATACATAAGGGCGGTAACACTGTCGTTTTTTTTATTGCCCGATATCAAATATACAATAAGGGGTTCACACTGTCGTTTTTTTTATGGCCCAGATATCAAAAAACATAAAGGGTAACACTGTCGTTTTTTTGATGCCCGATATCAAAAAAACATAGGGGTTAACACTGTCGTTTTTTATGGCCCGATATCAAAAAAAACATAAGGGGTACACTGTCGGTCTTTTTTTTATTGCCCGATATCAAAAATAAAATAAGGGGTAACATGTCGTTTTTTTATGGCCCGATACAAAAATAACAATAAGGGGTAACATCTGTCGTTTTTTATTGCCCGATATCAAAAAAAACATAAGGGGTAACAATGTCGTTTTTTATGCCACGTCATCAAATAAAACGTAGCCTAACTCTGTCGTTTTTTATTGAATTGAAAAAATTGGTTTTAGGTCAGGAGGTAGAGCAGTGTCATGGTAACAATAGGTTTGCTAGTTCGATCCCCAGCATCGCCAAGCTGAGTGTTTGTGTGTCCCTGAGTATGATCCTTAACCCTAACTACCCTGAACCCAACTGTTAGTTCTTATCAATTAAAACATAAGGGGTAACACTGTCATTTTTTATTGCCCGATATTAAAAAAAACATAAGGGGTAACACTGTCGTTTTTTATTGCCCGATATCAAAAAAAACATAAGGGGTAACACTGTCGTTTTTTATGGCCCGATATCAAAAAAAACATAAGGGGTAACACTGTCGTTTTTTTATTGCCCGATATCAAAAAAAACATAAGGGTAACACTGTCCTTTTTTATTGCCCGATATTGAAAAAAACAAAATCGGTAACACTGTCGTTTTTTTTGGTGGCCGATATCAAAAAAACATAAGGGGTAACACTGTCGTTTTTTTATTGTCCGATATCAAATATAACATAAGCGGGTTAACACTTGGTCGTTTTTTCTGGCCGATATCAAAAAAAAACATAAGGGGTAACACTGTCGTTTTTTTATTGCCCGATATCAAAAAAAACATAAGGGGTAACACTGTCCTTTTTTATTGCCGATATCAAAAAAAACATAAGGGGTAACACTGTCGTTTTTTATTGCCCGATATTAAAAAAAAACATAAGGGGTAACACTGTCGTTTTTTATGGCCCGATATCAAAAAAAACATAAGGGGTAACACTGTTGTTTTTTGATTGCCCGATATTAAAAAAAAACATAATGGGTAACACTGTCGTTTTTTATGGCCCGATATCAAAAAAAACATAAGGGGTTAACACTGTCGTTTTTTTTATTGCTCCGATATCCAAAAAAACATAAGGAGGTTAAGCCACTTTGGTCTTCTTTATGGCCCGATATAAAAAAAAAACAATAAGGGTACACTGTCGTTTTTTTTATTGCCCAATATGTCAAAAAACAATAAGGGGTAACACTGTCGTTTTTTTTATTGCCCGATCAGAATGATAAACATAAGGGGTAACAACTGTTCGTTTTTTTATGGCCCGATATCAAAAAAACATAAGGCTGGTAACACTTGTGTTTTTTTATTAGGCCGGATATCAAAAAAAACATAATAAGGTTAACAATGTTCGTTTTTTATTGGCCGTTCATCATAATAAACGTAAGCCATAACTCTGTTCGTTTTTTAATTGAATTTTAAAAATTGGTTTTAGGTCAGGGGGTAGTGCAGTTGTTCATGTAAACCATATAGGTTGCTAGTTCGATCCCCAGCATCGCCAAGCCTGAGTGTTTTTGTGGTGTCCCTGAGTATGATCCTTAACCTAACTACAACTACCTGAACCAACTCTTAGCTCTTTATTATTAAAACATAAGGTGTACAACTGTCGTTTTTTTTATTGCCCGGATATCAAAAAAACATAAGGGGTAACACTGTCGTTTTTTATGGCCCGGATATAAAAAAAAAAAAACTAAGGAGGTAACACTGTCGTTTTTTTATATGGCCCAAATATCAAACAAACATAAGGGGTAACACTGTCGTTTTTTTATTGCCCGAAAATCAAAATAAACATAAGGGGTAACACGTCCGTGTTTTTTATGGCGCCGATATTCAAAAAAACAGATAGGTAACACTTGTCGTTTTTTTATTGCCCGATATCAAAAAACATAAGGGGTAACAATGGTCGTTTTTTATTTGCCCGTCATCAAATAAAACGTACAGCCATAACTCTGTCGTTTTTTATTGAATTGGAAAAATTTTGGTTTATGAGTCAGGGGTAGTGCAGTTGTCATGTAACAATAGGTTGCTAGTTCGATCCCTCACATCATCGCCAAGCTGAGTGTTTTGTGTGTCCCTGAGTATGATCCTTAACCCTAACTACCCTGAACCCATACTGTTGTTATTATCGTATTAAAACATTAAGGGTTTCTACATTTCATTTTTATTGCCCGTATATTAAAAAAATACATAAGGGTAAACACTGTCGTTTTATTAATTGCCGATATCAAAAAACATATAAGGGTAACACTGTCGTTTTTTATGGGCACGATATCAATAAAACATAAGGGGTAACACTGTTGTTTTGTTTTATTGCCCGATATCAAAAAAAAAGTAGGTGTAACACTGTCATTTTTTTATTTGCCCGATATTATAAAGAAACAAAATCGTAACACTGTCGTTTTTTTGGCCGATATCAAAAAAACATTAAGGGTAACACATGTCGTTTTTTATTGGCCCGATATCAAATAAACATAGGGGTTACACTGTCGTTTTTTATGGCCGATATCCAAAAAAACTATAAGGGTAACACTGTCGTTTTTTTATTTGCCGAGATATCAAAATAACATAAAGGGTAACACTGTCGTTTTTTTTTGGCCCGATATCAAAAAAAACATAAGGGGCACCTGGTCGTTTTTTTTATTGCCCGATATTCCAAATATAAAATACATAAGGGGTAACACTGTCGTTTTTTATGGCCCGATATCAAAAAAAACATAAGGAGTAAAACATGTCGTTTTTTTATTGCCCGATATCAAAAAAAACATAAGGGGTAACACTGTCGTTTTTTATTGCCCGTCATCAAATAAAACGTAAGCCATAACTCTGTCGTTTTTTATTGAATTGAAAAATTGGTTTTAGGTCAGGAGGTAGAGCAGTTGTCATGTAACCAATAGGTTGCTAGTTCGATCCCCAGCATCGCCAAGCTGGGAGTGTTTGATGTGTCCTGAGTATTGATCCTCAACCCTAACTACCCTGAACCCAACTCTTAGCATCTCATTATAATTTAACATTAAGGGATAAACACTGTCATTTTTTATTGCCCGATAATTAAAAAAACATAAGGGGTATACACTGTCGTTTTTTATGGGCCGGATATCAAAAACATAAGGGGTAACACTGTCGTTTTATTATTGCCCCGATATCAGAAAAAACCATAGGGGTAACACTGTCGTTTTCTATGGCCCGATATCAAAAAAAAACATAAGGGGGCAACACTTGTCATTTTTTTATTGTGCACAATATCAAAAACATACATAAGGGTTAACACTGTCGTTTTTTTTTTGCTCTGATATTAAAAAAAAAACAAAAGGTGGCTAACACTGTCATTTTTTTATTGCCCGATATCAAAAAAAATATAAGGGGTAACACTGTCGTTTTTTATGGCCCAGATATTCAAAAAAAACATAAGGGGTAACACTGTCGTTTTTTTATTGCCCGATATTCAAAAAAAAACATAAGGGGTAACACTGTCCTTTTTTATTGCCCGATATTAAAAAAAACATAAGGGGTAACACTGTCGTTTTTTTATTGCCCGATATCAAAAAAAACATAAGGGGTAACACTGTCGTTTTTTATGGCCCGATATCAAAAAAAACATAAGGGGTAACACTGTCGTTTTTTTATTGCCCGATATCAAAAAAACATAAGGGGTAAACACTGTCGTTTTTTATTGCCCCGTCATCAAATAAAACGTAAGCCATAACTCTGTCGTTTTTTTATTTAAATTGAAAATTGTGGTTTTAGGTCAGGGGGTAGTGCAGTTGTCATGTAACCAATAGGTTGCTAGTTCGATCCCCAGCATCGCCAAGCTGAGTGTTTGTGTGTCCCTGAGTATGATCCTTAACCCTAACTACCCTGAACCCAACTCTTAGCTCTTATTAATTAAAACATAAGGGGTAACACTGTCATTTTTTATTGCCCGATATTAAAAAAAACATAAGGGGTAACACTGTCGTTTTTTATGGCCCGATATCAAAAAAACATAAGGGGTAACACTGTCCGTCATTTTATTTATTGCGCCCGATTATCCTATAAAAACACATAAGGGGTAACACTGTCGTTTTTCTATGGCCCCGATATCACATCAAAAACTATTATGGGGCCACACTGTCATTTTTTATTGCACATTTTCCAAAACAAACATAAGGGGTACACTGTCCGTTTTTTTTTGCCGATGATATTAAAAAAAACATAAGTGGCGCCGCCTTCTTTCATCTGTACTACTGTTCATTTTTATGACCTAGGATTATCAAAAATATAAGGGGTAAACCACTTGTCGTTTTTTTATGGGCCCGAGATCTACGAATCAAAACATAAGGGGTTACACTGTCGTTTTCTGGTATTGCCCGATATCAAAAAAACTAAGGGGTAATCACTGTGTCGTTTTTCTATGGCCCGATATCAAAAAAACATAAGGGTAACCACTGTCAATTTTTTTTATTGCACAAATATCACAAAAAACATAAGAGGTAACAATATAGCTGTCGTTTTTTTTGCTGATATTAAAAAAAAACATAGAAGGGTAACACTGTCGTTTTTCTTTTATCAAACAAAACGTTAAGGGCTAACACTGTCATTTTTTTTATTGCCCGATATCAAAAAACATAAGGGGTAACAACTGTCTTTTTTTTATTGCCCGATTATAAAATAAACTAAGGGGTTACACTGTCGTTTTTTTATGGCCCGATTATCAAAAAAAACATAAGGGGTAACACTGTCGTTTTTTATTGCCCGATATTAAAAAAAACATAAGGGGTAACACTGTCGTTTTTTATTGCCCGATATCAAAAAAAACATAAGGGGTAACACTGTCGTTTTTTATTGCCCGATATCAAAAAAAACATAAGGGGTAACACTGTCGTTTTTTATGGCCCGATATCAAAAAAAACATAAGGGGTAACACTGTCGTTTTTTTATTGCCCGATATCAAAAAAAACATAAGGGGTAACACTGTCGTTTTTTATGGCCCGATATCAAAAAAAACATAAGGGGTAACACTGTCGTTTTTTATTGAATTGAACATTGGTTTTAGGTCAGGAGGTAGAGGCAGTTGTTCAATGTAACCAATAGGTTGCTTAGTTCGATCCCAGCATCGCCAAGCTGAGTGTTTTGTGTGTCCCTGGAGCATGATCCTTAACCCTAACTACCCTGAACCCAACTGTTAGTTCTTATCAATTAAACATAAGGGTGGTAACATGTCATTTTATTATTGCCCGATATTAAAAAAAACATAAGGGGTAACACGTGTCGTTTTATGATTATCTGCCCGATATCAAAAAAAAACATAAGGGGTAGATAAAAAACACCTGGGTCGTTTTTTATTATGGCCCGATATCAAAAAAACATAAGGAGGTACACTGTTGTTTTTTTATTGCCGATATCAAAAAACCATAGGCGGGTAACACTGTCCTTTTTTTATGCCCGATAGATTGAAAAAAACAAATCGGGTAACACTGTCGTTTTTTTGGCTCAGGATATCAAACAAAAACATAAGGGTAACACTGTCGGTTTTTTTATTGTTCCGATATCAAAGATAAAACTAAGGGGATAACACTGTGCAGGTTTTTTCTGGCCGATATCAAAAAAACATAAGAGCGTAACACTGTCGTTTTTTTACATTGCCCGGATGTCAAAAAAAACAATCAGGGGTAACACTGTCCTTTTTTATTGCCGGTATCAAAAAAACCATAAGGGTGGTACACTGTCGTTTTTTATGCCCTGTATTAAAAAAAAACCAATAAGGATAAGGGTAACACTTGTCGTTTTTTATGGGCCCGATATCAAAAAAAAGTAAGGGGTAACACTGTTGTTTTTTGATTGCCCGATCATTTAAAAAAAACATAATGGCGGTTAACACGTCGTTTTTTATTGGTCCCGATATCAAAAAAACACGAGAAGTGGTAACACTGTCGTTTTTTTTATTGCCCGATATCAAAAAACATAAGGGGTAACACTGTCGTTTTTTATGGCCCGATACTAAAAAAAAACATAAGGGGTAAACACTGTGTCGTTTTTTTATTGGCCCATATCAAAAAAACATAAGGGGTACACTGTCGTTTTTTTATTGCCCGAAATCAAAATAAAACATGAAGGGGTAAACACTGTCGTTTTTTATGTGGCCTGATATTATCAAAAAAAACATAAGGGGTAAACCTGTCGTTTTTTTATTGCCGCAATATCAAAAAAACCATAAGGGGTAACAATGTCGTTTTTTATTGGCCGTGCATCAAAATAAACGTAAGCATACTCTGTCGTTTTTATTGAATTGAAAAAATTGTTTTATAGTCAGGGGGTAGAGCAGTTGTCATGTAACCAATAGGTTGCTAGTTCGATCCCCAGCATCGCCAAGCTGATTGTTTGTGTGTCCCTGAGTATGATCCTTAACCCTAACTACCCTGAACCCAACTGTTAGTTCTTATCAATTAAAACATAAGGGGTAACACTGTCATTTTTTATTGCCCGATATTAAAAAAAACATAAGGGGTAACACTGTCGTTTTATTATTGCCCGATATCAAAAAAAACATAAGGGGTAACACTGTCGTTTTTTATGGCCCGATATCAAAAAAAACATAAGGGGTAACACTGTCGTTTTCTATGGCCCGATATCAAAAAAACATAGGGGTAACACTGTCATTTTTTTATTGCACATAATATCAAAAAAAACATAAGGGGTAACATGTCGGTTTTTTTTGCCTGATATTAAAAAAAAACTAAGGGGTAACACTGTCGTTTTTATCAAAACAACCGTTAAGGGGGGCAACACTGTCATTTATTTATTGGCCCGATATCAAAAATAACATAAGGTGGTAACACAATGTCGTTGTTTTATATGCCCCGTCATAAATAAACGTTAAGCCATACCTCTGTCGTTTTTATATGAATTGAAAATATGTTTTAGGTCAGGAGGCTATAGAGCCAGTGTCATGTAACAAGTAGGTGCTAGTTCGATGCCCAACATCGCCAGCTGAGTGTTTGTGTGTCCCCTGAGTATGATCCTTACCCCTAACTTACCTGAACCCAAACTTGATTAGTTCGTTATCAATTGACCATAAGGAGGTAACACTAGTCATTTTTTACCTTGCCGATATTAAAAAAAACATAAGGGGTTACACTGTCGTTTTATTCTTGGGCCCGATATTCAAAAAACATAAGGACGGCTACACTGAGTCCGTTTTTTATGGCTCCGATATCAAAAAACATAGGGGTAACAATGATTTTTTTTTTATGCCCAGATATCAAAAAAAACATAAGGAGGTACACTGCCTACTTTTTATTGCCGATATATGAAAAAAACAAAATCGGTAACACTGTACGTTTTTTTGGCCCGATATCAAAAACAAACATAAAGCGCGTCTACTGCTCAATGCTTTTTTTAATGTGCCGATATCAAAATAAACCTAAGAGGGTACACTGTCGTTTTTTCTAGGCAACGATTCAAAGAAAAAACATAAGGGTGTACCACTGTCGTTTTTTTTATGCGGCGATATCAAGATAAACATACAAGGGAACATTGTCGTTTTTTATGGCCCGATATCAAAAAAATCATGAAGGGTAACACTGTCGGGTTTTTTGTTCATTGCCGACTATCAAAAAACATACAGGACAGGTAACAATGGTCGTTTTTATTGCCTGTCATCAAATAAACGTAAGCCATAACTCTGTCGTTTTTTATTGGTTTGAAAAATTGGTTTTAGGTCTGGAGGTAGAGCAGTTGTCATGTAACCAATAGGTTGCTAGTTCGATCCCCAACATCGCCAAGCTGAGTGTTTGTGTGTCCCTGAGTATGATCCTTAACCCTAACTACCCTGAACCCAACTGTTAGCTCTTATTAATTAAAACATAAGGGATAACACTGTCGTTTTTTATGGCCCGATATCAAAAAAACATAAGGACGTAACACTGATAGTTTTATACTACTTGTCCCGTATATTCAAAAAAAACATAGGGGGAGTAACACTTGTCGTTTTTTATGGCCCGGATATCAAAAAAATACATAAAGGGTACACTGGTCCTTTTTTATGGCCCGCATATCAAAAAAACATATGGGGGTAACATGTTGTTTTTTCATTGGCCCGATATCAGAAAACATAAGGTAGGAGGTCAACACTGTCAACTCTTCTTTATGTTGGCCCGATATTGAAAAACAAAAAATCGTAAACACTGTCGTTTTTTTGGCCCGATTCAAAAAAAACATAAGGGGTAACACTGTCCGTTTTTTTATTGCCCGCATATTCAAATTAAATAAGGGGTAAATTGTTCCGATTTTTTCTGGCGCCGATTTCAAAAAAAATAAGGGGTAACACTGTTCGTTTTTTTTATTGACCCGATATTCAAAAAAAACTAAGGGGTAACCACTGTCGTTTTTTATGGCGCCGATATCAAAAAACATTCAGGGGGTAAACCAACTGTCGTTTTTTTATATGGGCCGATATCAAAATAAAACATAAGGGGGGTTAACACTGTCGTTTTTTTATGCACCGATATCAAAAAAAACAACATAAAGGGGTAACAATGTTGTTTTATTGGCCGTTTTCAATCAACTTTTTTAAAACGTTAAGGCCATTTAACTCTGTCGTTTTTTTTATTGAATTGAAAAAAATTTGTTTAGGTCAGGAAGTGTTAGAGCAGTTGTTCATTGGTAACCAATAGGTTGCTAGTTCGATCCGCA
>OLKM01007803.1:7500-10762 GCA_900291075.1 Melanogrammus aeglefinus | reverse complement strand
AACATTAGTAAGACGAGATCAAGAAAATCGTTTACAAATTCATGAAAATCATGTAATAGCGGGTATAACCACACACAAACGCACCACACACACCACACACACGTAGACACACACACACACACACACGGCCTACCTGGCGTTCCATGAGACCTTCTCACCCTCCAGTTGTTTTCGCTCCAGATGTTGCTCCTGCATCCGCTTCGGCTGTAGCTTGCTATCATAGAAAACACAAGAAACATTACGACGGCTATCATCCTCTGTCTCAACGCCACCACCCACCAGAATAAACGTATTGGTGTTCGATGTCATGATTGCAGACCTTGTTCCAATGGCTCGGCTTGTCTGGCTGCCGGCCCATACTCTGCTCCGCTGTCGTACCTCCGCCAGGTCCTTCTCGGTCGTCATCTTTCTCCTGAAAAGGAACCTCACAGGCAGAACACGATGCTTTAGAATCTTCCGAAATTTCTGGTCTAATCCAATCTGTCCATTTTCTTATCCACCATCCCATTCAGATAGGGTAGTACAGTATGGTGGCAAGAACTGCTGATAGCAGTGGTTTTACAAGATGGAAGATTTAGTGATTTACTATTAAGCTAAGAGTCTCACCTCGACAGTCTTGAGTTTGCTTGCGAGGTCCTCTCTTGCACTGGGGGCGATCTGGGAGCGCCGGATGTGCAGGGCGTCTACGGTTCCGGCTCCGGCCTCGCTTTGCACTGCAGTTGGAGACGTTCCTACTGCTGGATGTGCGGCCGCCACGGTCCGGCTCCTTATCAATGAGCTTACCTGACACCTGCACAGGTAAACACCCAGGTAACATGTGTGTAACACGTAGTTACACACGTGTGCGTCTACACGTGTACACACGTGTGCGTCTAACTGTGTGTATTGTATAGGTGTGTATCTGTGTGTAGTGTACAGGTGTGTCCTGTACAGATGTGTAAAGGTGTGAAGTGTACAGGTGTGTCTTGTATGGGCGTGCACAGGTGTGTAGTGTACAGGTGTGTCTTGTATAGGCGTGCACAGGTGTGTAGTGTACAGGTGTGTACTGTACAGGTGTGTCGTCTACAGACGTGTCGTGTACAGCTGTGTCGTTTATAGGTGTGTACAGGTGTGACTTTTACAGGTGTGTCCAAGGTGTGTCTCCTCACCTCTCCCTGTAGCCTGACCACGATGGCCTCGACTCTCAGGAGCTCCTGGTCTCCTTCTCTAGGAGAGTCTCCTTCCAGCTCCTCAGCCTCAGCTGGGCATCTCTGACGCAGCTTTCTGCTGCAAGGTTTCAACTCTGCCCCACGCCCTGGGTCGATTGCAGAATAGCATCTCCGAGCTGTAGGACACACGGGAATGTGAGTTGATGAGTGATAGCTGAATACATTGAACTCACTATGAACAAATATAATCGCTGGTGATTTGCCGGACAGACAGACAAGCCGGTAGATATTCCTCTACCTCCTCCTCGAGCCTGGAGATGGTGCAGCTTTGCTCGGAGGTCCTCTTGTCTCGGGTCTCCCTGTCCACCTCCATCTCCTCCACCCTCCTTTCCGCCAGCCACAGCTTCTCCGCCATGGTCTTGGCATGCTGCGTCTGCTTATCCAGGTTCTCCTGCTCAGACAAGACCCAACGTCACCCCTAATGCAACTCCCACTTTCAATGTACCATCAGTCCCAGACAGACAGACAGACAGACAGACAGACAGACAGACAGACAGACAGACAGACAGACAGACAGACAGACAGACAGACAGACAGACAGACAGACAGACAGACAGACAGACAGACAGACAGACAGACAGACAGACAGACAGACGGGCAGACAGGCAAACAGATAGTCAGGCCAACAACAGCCAGACAGACAGACCTCTGCATCCTGTATCTTGTTCTTGAGTGACTGCTGCAGGAAGTTGAAGGCGTATTCCTGAGTGTTGGCTTCCACCATCACATCCCGTGCCTCCTTCATCTCCACCTGCAAAAGAACCGCACTTTGAGTCATGATGTCTTCATCACAGAACCACACTTTGAGCCATGGATGTTACATCACAGAACCACACTTTGACACATCCAGGATGTGTTATCATCACAGAACCAACACATTGATCATCAACCATACCTCCAACTGTCTGTATTTCTCTGCCATGACCTGGTTCTCTCTCTCCATCTCCAAAAAGTGCTCTCTCATCCGCTTGTTGTCATTGGTCAGCTGAGTGTTGGTCCTCAGCAGATCCTCATTATTCACCAGGAGATTGCGCATCTCAAACCTGATTGGTCAGAAGATAGTTACTACAACATCATTGGTTCAAATTCATCTACAAGAAAGAAGAAGAAGAAGAAAAACAGTTCAAGTCATACCTTATCTGGTTTCTCTCCTTCTCCATCTCTACGCTCTCTGCTTCAAGAAACGTGTTCCGCTAACACACACACACACACACACACACACACACACACACACACACACACACACACACACACACACACACACACACACACACACACACACACACACACACACACACACACACACACACACACACACACACACAGTACATAAACTAGATGATGTATGTGCAGGTGGCTAAGCCCCTCTGTTGTGCTCTTGTCCAGTAGCTGATTAAAACACTCCTAACCAACCCGTGTTCTACCTGGAGAGTTATAAAGGCTTCAGAAAACCAGTTCCGTGTGTTTGGGCTGCTTCTGCTCTACTTAAAAGAACTGTCAGCTGTCACCAGCCTGCTGCTCATATATATATGTATTCTATATAGTCAGGAATTGTTGGGGGGCTATGATAATCTTGGTGGTATTGATATACTTGGTGGTAATTGGTAGTAATATGTTGAGTAATACATATTAACAATAATACACAGTATTACATAGTAATACACAATAAGTGTCACTACATTGGGGGTCGTGATAGCGTGTGTTATTTATTGAAGTGGTGTATAATGAGCTGGTGTATGAAGAGGCAACTCTGTGGATCTTCTCTTACCTTCTGGATGGTGTCCAGCTGCTTGGTCAGTTCTTCTATGAAGTCCCGTTTGTTGGGACCTCCCAGAGTGGCTGACCGCAGGGGCATGTGAACAACCTGCAGACACAGCATATCAACACCGATACCAACACCACCAATCAAGGAGTCCACCAAGCAGTCACTCTTTGGACTTTGAATCATAGATCTATTATCTATCTTTGATACATGTGTACATATCTGAGTCTTGTTTGTCCGTCGGTCTGTCTGTTTGTCTACCGAGAAGTAAACATATTGCGTGACTGGCAGT
>OLKM01007802.1:0-10762 GCA_900291075.1 Melanogrammus aeglefinus | reverse complement strand
CGCATTCATTAGTTAATTAAGGTATATGCAGTTCGTAGGAATTTAGGAATGAATAACGAGGAATTCATTCGTTATTCATATTCAAGTTAAAACACTACCGAATTCACCACCAATCCTCTACTACACGTCAAACCTGTGCCGAAATCCAACGCAGAAACATGTTCATAACATGCTATCACAAAACTTGGAGGTTTTACCTGAGGTGAAGGTAGTAAGCAAGCCTAGAAACCATTGCGATTAAAGATATCTCCAAGAAGCGAGTCAACGCTGCACATCACACTGACCATGCGTGCAGAGCAATACTGAAACAGGTTGACACACTACTGACAAGAGGATTGGATCAGTCGGAGGTCTCTTTCTTTCACCCTCCCCCCTCCTCTCCTTTAATCATCAAAGCCTTCTCTGCTCCTTTTGCGGTTTTCACTTACCAATCATATGTGACACACCCGAGTAAGTTAGGTGAACTTGCTAAACATGACATCTCACCTTGATTAGCTAATGTTCCAAAAATGTCGGACTTGTATCTCAATACTGCGTGGATAGTCATAGTATATGTAGCCATTGGGGTCAAGCAATCTCAAAGCTTGTGCTTTGGGGAACTCATTGATATTACACCCCGATATAGTTTTTCTCACCAAGATGGCAATAAAAAGAGCATAAGAAGGAATAAAACAATGGTTAAGTGCAACAATATATATTTTTTATTAGCATAACAGACCTCAAACACAAACCTACTTCCATACTTTGGCAGATCACAAAAACCCAACTTGACAAGAGAGAACAAAGAAATAAATGTTAAACAAAGGCGTCCTTCGTTTTAAATATTGCCTGCCTGGCTTTTAACAATCAGGGTAACAAAATGGTGTACAAACGCCCATAGACGTCAACTGTTTATTACTCCACACGTCGTTGCTACCCCTGACGCACGCCCTATCTAACCGTTTAGGCCAAATAACAGCAGAAAATGACACATCTTGAGCTATAAAACAGCCAGGAGTATTGTCTATGAGTGCCGTCGTGCTGGACTGGTGAAAGCCTCTGGTTCATTGTATATACGTCGCCAACTCTCTGAAAGACAAATTAATTATTTGTATTAAAACTTTAACATTTTCGCTCAATTTCAATCAATGTCGATCCATCAACAGATTCTCTCCAACCTACTTCTGTCTGTCTGTCTGTCTGACAGTTCTTTTAGAAAAATATATGAAATTGAAAACTATTTCTGCTCTAGATGATCATCATAAATGAACACATCTACCAACATTTTCTTCGGCAAACAAAAAAGTCTTTTATATCCATATATGTACAACAAAGGGAATCCCTACACGATACAAATCCAAATAAACCATCTGTTATTCTAAGCCAAGTAATTGGTTCCATGCTGGACAGCGCCCTACCGGTGAACACTCTGTGGTCTTGGCTCTTTATTCAGGTCCTCAATGCTTGGAACACTCCTGGAGTAAACCTCTGTTTGCTGATCCAGGCCCTTTTTATAGGCATCTAAAAGAAATAGATCCATTTTGTTAGACCTAAATTAACGATAATAAAAAAACACGATTTGTGGGAAAGTGCATGTTTTTGACACAACATTCCGTTTGTAGAAGCATTTGATGAGCGTGAACATTTGGCTATTTTAAATGTCTGTATACATGGTTTCCCACATGACGACAACCAGTAGGAACAACATAGCGAACACGTTTGTTTGACCAGCCCAAGTTGAACAACATTTAACTGAATCCACACCTCCAGAAAGAACCTATAAGTGGGGCTAATTGCTCATTATAAAAAAATGTATTGGTTTTTCTTTCAGAGTCCACAAACAGCAAAGGCAAACATTCTCTTTCAGGCTGGGAAATAACCTGCTAAAACAAGTAATGTTGTGACACTTAAATCAACTACCATAATTAGCTACTGTACAACCTGTATACTCATGCACTATGAGCAATAGTTACAGGTATTACTTCCTTATTCTTCCCATGCTACACATTTAAGAGGAGATCAATTTGCCTGATGTTAGGAACTGGAAAGGGGAGTCAACGACCTAGTACTTACATGGCCCGCTTCATCAGCAGACCGTTAATGTCACGCGTCAAAGGTTTCTTAGGCTTGAGCCATGATGAGGACTTTATGGGCTTGCTCGTACTCATGCTTGTCCATGTAGGCCTGTGAAAAAAAAATACAAATGGCCCATGGCAAAAAATCATACAGGACTTACTTCATGGTATTACATTCATGCCATGTTAAAATGCAAACCATCATCACCCTCATTCAGGTGCTTTTAAAGAGACAATGGTTGTCGGTATGTACACTGCTTTTGTATGACCCAGGAAAGAACATAGAAAGGACCATCTGCCTAGACCTAACTCTTCCTATGACTGGCTCTATTCTCAACCAAAACTATTGATTTCCCATGGCTGCTCAAAGTAATCAATTTAGAAATGACAAGGAAACAGCAATAGGTCACCATTGTTCCAGTAATTGCAACCTTACAATAAGAAAGCGATGTCCTACCTGCCCACTGCGGAACAGGGCTTTGGTGTTGTGGGGATCTATCTCCAGAGCCTGGTTTGTATACTTCAGAGCTTTCTGAGGACTCTCGAGACGGAGCTCGGTCAGAGCCAGGTTCAGGTAGACGGGCAGCAGCAGAGCCTTCAACCTCCTTCTCGTCCACCTTTCTGCGGTCAGCCTGGTCATCAGCAACTGCCATCGCCTGTTGAGAGCCATGGGTTGAGGAGGTGCTGCATCACGCCTCATAACTCACTTTTTCCTGACCTACATTCAGGAAACCGTATGTATATGCCCGAGAACAATCGTCTATTAATGATCATCTCCTCCTCTTAGCTCAATAGAAAATTCATGAATTGGACTGAACTTTAACAGGCAGAACGAATGACATTTTGTGACTAATATGAACAATATAATTGGAAAAGTAAACAAGAGAAAAAAAAAAATTGCCAAATACATTACAAATATTGGGAAGGACTAATCGGATGTATTCGGCTAGCTTCTACCTGTTATAAGCGGGTATTTAGCTCCGTTCATGGCGACCCTTGTTTGAAAGAGAGCGTTACCCAAGTTGCGAAGTGTATTCACCACACTGCTGAGTAGTGAAATAGAGGAAGGCCATTCTTGGGCATCCTAGAAGGGGAAGGCGCAAGATGTGTGTTAGAACCAACAGACGATGAGATTTATGGAGGTTTCACTTCACAAGCTCTCGAGTCATCTTTGATTACAGAAGTTGTGAAGAGTTCTTGATAGGACGAGGAGTGGCAGTTTGGAGGTTCAATGGACCAAGAATTAGTTGTAAAGATTCAAATCAAGATGAATCAACAATTTTATAGCAATATTTATCATAGTTAATCCATCGGTGAAGGGAATTTAAGACTAATGGGAAATGATGGAAAAGAGTTAAAGATCCAGTTCACCTTTTCTTTTTTAAAAGAGTAATCATACAATTTAATTGGCAAGACGGCAGGAAAAGATATCGTCAGAGATCAGCAAACTGTAACAAAAACCCTCCGTCTGTTAAAACGATACACTGATAGTGTGCTTGACACTTGAAAAAAAAAAGAGCATATTTTAAGTCCACACACCGGCTCCAGAGCGAGGAAATCGTTGACCTGGGCGGAATCGAAGAAGCCCATCACCTGGACGTCGTACAGAATTCTGGGCGGCGGAAGGGATGAGAGGGGGACACCCATCTTCCCCGAAGGCAAATTGTGGCTGGAGGAGGAAGCGGGAGAACTCCCCCTTCTTCATGGTCATCAGACCCAGCTCCAAGCCAGCCAGGGTGAGGTCTGGAAGAGATGATATACAGGTCACACTCTCAGAAAATTAGAATATCGTGCAAAAGTTCATTTATTTCAGTAATTCAACTTAAAAGGTCATACTAATACATTGTGTAGACTCATTACATCTGCAAAGTGAGATATTCCAAGCCTTTATTTGTAATAATTTTGAAGATTATGGCTTAGTTTCTGAAAACCCAAAATTCAAAATCTCAGAAAATTAGATTACATGAAATCCATAAAAAAAAGTTATTTTAAATAAAGAAAAGGTTGGCCCTATGAAAAAATTTGAATCATGCATATGTACTTAGTACTTGGTTGGGGGTCCTTTTGCATGAATTACTGCCTTAATGTGGCGTGGCATGGATGCGATCAGCCTGTGGCACTGCTGAGGTGTTATGGATGACCAGGATGCTTCAATAGCGCCCTTCAGCTCTTTGGCATTGTTCGGTCTCATGTCTTTCATCTATTTCCTGGCAATGCCCCATAGATTCTCGATGGGGTTCAGGTCAGGTGAGTTTGCTGGCCAATCAAGGACAGTAATCCCATGGTCATTGAACCACGTTTTTGTAGTTTTAGCAGCGTGGGCAGGTGCCAAGTCCTGCTGGAAAATGAAGTCAGCATCCCCATAAAGATGGTCCGCTGAAGAAAGCACGAAGTGCTCTTAAAATGTCCTGGTAGACGCGGCTGCGTTGATCCTTGGGTCTTAATAAAGCACAGTGGACCAACAACTATAGCAGATGACATGGCCTCCCGAAACCAAAAAAAGACTGGAAAATTCACACTGGACAAGCATCTTGCATTCTGTTCCTCTCCAATCTTTCTCCAGACTCTGGGACCCTCTTTTCCAAATGAGATGCAAAATTTGCTCTCATCCGAAAAGAGGACTTTGGACCATTGTGCAACAAACCAGTTATTTTTTTCTTTAACCCAGGTAAGACGCTTCTGACGTTGTTTTTTGTTCAGGAGCGGCTTGACAAGAGGAATACGACATTTAAAGCCCATTTCACAGATTTGTCTGTGTGTGGTGGCTCTTGATGCACTCACCCCAGCCTCAGTCCAGTCCTTGTGAAGCTCTCCAACACTTTTGAAAGGCCTTTTACGCACAATCCTCTCCAGGCTGCGGTCATCCTTGCTGTTTGTGCACCTTTTTCTTCCAAACTTTGCCCTTCCACTTAACCTCTATTAATGTGCTTTGATACAGCACTTTGTGAACATCCAAATTCTTTTTGCCATTACCTTCTGAGGCTTTCCCTCCTTGTGGAGGGTGTCAATGATGGTTTTCTGCACAACTGTCAGGTCAGCAGTCTTCCCCATGATTGTGAATCCTACTGAAGCAGGCTGAGAGACCATTTAAAGGCTCAGGAACTCTTTTCAGGTGTTTTGGATTAATTAGCCGATTAGAATGTGACACTTTGAGCCTACAATATGGAACCTTTTCACAATATTCTAATTTTCTGAGATTTTGAATTTGGGGTTTTCATAAATTGTAAGCAATAATCTTCAAAATTATAACAAATAAAGGCTTGGAATATCTCACTTTGCATGTAATGAGTCTACATAATGTATTAGTTTGGCCCTTTAACTTGAATTACTGAAATAAATGAACTTTTGCACGATATTCAAATTTTCTGAGTATGACCTGAATAGCAGCTACTATACGGACATGGATGAGAGGGTTGTTGTGCTGGCCTTCCCATATGTGCTACCTGTAGGCATCCTTGATGCAGATGACAAGTTACCTTCTGCTTAACGACATAGAACTGACGTCACATTAAGTCGCTTTCGTTAAATTAATTTTCTAAACAGTAGGCTAAATACCATCAGTACTATAATTTAGACTTCAGGTGGGCGGTCCCTTCAACCACAGTGAAGACAACGACAGGAGGATAGTATATAGTATTGCATGGTAGAGCAATAGCGTGTCTAATTCTATGACATTAGTTGGAATGTGCTTATCCCGGACCCGAAGCCACTTGAAGGCAATGACTGACCTCGCCCTAGCGTCATCAGCCGTGGGTGCTTGAAGTGGCTGTTGGTATCAAAGGGCTGGTCCGCATATTCCAGAAATGCTGAGTAACGGACTGTACAGAAAGAAGACACTTTAATTACATTAAAAGCCCAGAATGTGGTGATGACATCATTCCCTTCAGAAAGCCAAGCGAACATGTGTGTTTGTGTGTGTATAAATACTCAATACTGAAGCTTCTCTTGGTATAGTTGGGCCTTCTCCAGGTTGTACCACTTCTTTGCGAATCCCTCCACCATCCATGATATCCTCCATTTGCAGAGCCAAGCAACCAAAGAGGCTCTGAATCACCCCATATAAACATTACCGCATTAAAGAATTATTAGTGCATAATAATCAAAACTCTAGGCACATCATCTGAACGTTTTTACAACATACTACAGTGAACGTGAAGTTGACGTCCCACCGTGTTGAGCAGAATCTATGGTGAACGCGCCATGTTGAGGATTTTACGAGTACGATGACCTTTCTTGAATAAAACGTGCAATAAATCATTCCATTTTGTTTGTGAAAAAACAAAAACTTCATGAAAAATCATATGTATATATAAATAAATATAGGGTTAGGGTTATATATATTGTTGTATTCGTTGTTACTAGTTTCGCGTTACCTTTGACAGCAAGCTTTAGCATGTAACAAGCTAACAAAAAAAACAAAAACAACTACAGCAGGACTAAAATAACTTCCCTCACAAACGGATGAGATATTATTGAAATAGCGTTGTGAGTTTGAAAGTTACCTCGGTGGTATTTCGCTGATTAAGGTCGGCCGAATGCATTGATCCGCTAGGCTACTACCTTCATGAAGTTGCTGTGGGTCTCTAGTGAAAGGTTTATTATCGTGAGCGGACACGTGCGTGTTCGAGTGTTCCATTATTAGGAAAGACGGAAACAGACTAACAGAGTAGGCTACATCATGTGAAAATAGGTCCGTGCGAATTTTTTACTGAATTTAATTAATAATTTAGTTGAGCAATTATATAATTTGATAAAAAAAAAAGCTTACAATTGTTTTTCTTTCAAGACCAGATGTGCATGATTAAATTGTGAAACAGAGGGCCTGGATTACATCATTTGTCAGCGCCAAGGACAGTCACAACGCAGCGCAGGCGCAGTTAAATACGGGTGCTGAGGTAGGCCTACAATCCTTCTCCGTTCTCCAACTTTGACGACGTTACGATTTCCTATAATTGTTTAATAGCCTGCCTTCAAATTATAGTGATTAGTGTTTACAAATGGCATTTTTTCCGATGCCAATGGCAATTTCCATTACTATGTCTATGTTATTCAACTACCGTATGTATGTATAGTTTGGCCCAACGCATCACACATTCATCCAACTTAAGCCAGTTTTACCTGCTTCTTAAATATACTTACGGACACACAAACACACACGCGCATACGCTCACACACAGACACACGCATACACCCCCACACACACGCGCGCACGTGAAGGGCCTGTTCTCCAATAATCACAAAATCAATATTGCTCAAAGTATTTAATCGGCAGCACAACATTTTTTGTACTGATATAATATAGCCTAACCTTAACAGTAAACAATAACACAAACCATCCAAGTTTAACATACATGATAATGTATTCCTAATTTTGACAAATACAGAAAATTGATGTAGGTAAACTCAGAATACTGTTGTTGATTGGAAAATATATTCCTTTTGTATTATATCGTTTTTGCATGCATTCGCCTAATAAACACAGAATAGGAAATAAGATATTACTGTAAGCAATAGTTTATGAATTTTTTGTGAAAGGTATAGTGCAATGTTTGAGCTGTCAATTGAGAACTATTTGAATACAAAATATACAAAATAATATTTTAAGCTGTACAGTTTGGTTGAAAAACTCTCCTTGGTCTGTATCTACATCATTTATCTACATAATATATACATAAAAGTAACACATAACTCGTGAGGATAGAATATTAGAATCCTTGTATTTCTCTTAATTTTGACAAATACAGAAAAATTGATGTAGGTAAACTCAGAATACTGTTGTTGATTGTGAAAATATATATTCCTTTTGTATTATATCGTTTTTGCATGCATTGCCTAATAAACACAGAATAGGAAATAAGATATTACTGTAAGCAATAGTTTATGAATTTTTTGTGAAAGGTATAGTGCAATGTTTGAGCTGTCAATTGAGAACTATTTGAATACAAAATATACAAAATAATATTTTAAGCTGTACAGTTTGGTTGAAAAACTCTCCTTGGTCTGTATCTACATCATTTATCTACATAATATATACATAAAAGTAACACATAACTCGTGAGGATAGAATATTAGAATCCTTGTTTACAAAACGTACAGTTCTTGAATTTACCTGCAAAGTCTTACTCGGTTGGTTAGCAGACATTTCTGAATTAATGTCAACCAATTCCTGCGGTGAATGAGATTTTAATTAAAAATTTGAATATCTTTCACAGATTAAAAGTTTAGCAGCTCTTCTGGATGAACAAAGTTACTTCTGAAGAGTCTGTATGCTAGGAGCTGTCCCCCAAATATCATCATCACCAAGCCTGAACCTGAGAAACGATGACAGATAGTGAGTGACGAGAGAGGCAGACAGAAGCAGAGACAGAGAGAGAGACAGAGACAAAGAGACAGACAGAGGCAGAGACAAGGAGAGAGACAGAGAGAGAGACCAACAGATAGAAAGAAGCAGAGTCATAGAGACAGACAGAGAGAGAGGAGGAGAGAGAGACGGAGACATAGAGAGAGACAGAGATATAGAGAGAGAGACAGAGGCAGGAACAAAGAGAGAGACAGGGAGAGAGACAGAGACCGAGATATATAGAGACAGATTAAGAGACCAATAGAGAGACAGAAACAGAGACATAGAGCGAGACAAAGAGAGACAGAGAGAGACAGAGAGAGAGATAGAGAGAAACAGAAAGAGAGATAGAGAGAGAGACAGAGATATATAGAGAGACAGAGAGAGAGATAGAGAGAAACAGGAAAGAGAGAGACAGAGAGACAGAGATATAGAGAGAGAGATAGAGAGAGACAGAGACATAGAGGGAGACCAAGGCAGAGCCATAGAGAGAGACAAAGAAAGAGACCAAGAGAGAGCCAGCGGGAGAGATGGGGACAAAGAGACAAAGTGAGAGGAGAAAACATAAAAATAGACATATCATCCAGACAACGTGGACAGCAAGTTAAAATAGGGTTCGTGAGCCAGTGGCTGTTCCCCAGGTTGCTATCTCAGGATAGATATGTCGGTTGGACATTGTGATTGAGTTATATATATGCACAATGTCAGATCAGGGGGTACAATTTGTCAGAGGAAATAAATAGTACATCTGAGATGGGAGAATCCTGCCAGGGTGTCAGAGAGACGGATAGATTGACAGATAGGGAGACAGGTAATCAAACTATATATAAACAAAACTGAATCTCACCTAGGGCAATCCACCAGTGTTTGGCAGAAGAAGGGAAGTCTGACATCACTGTGGAAATGAACAAAAAAAGCTGAATGTGGATACAGGACACACATTCTGAAAACACTATTGGCATGATTTCATGTGAAAAGGGGACATGGCCTTCAAAGGGAAAAAAGCATTGTGACAACTCGTGTTATCACTATCAAAATCAAATCAAAATCACAATCAAAATGTAATGATCAATGCCTCCATGTAGTGATAATCAACCACAAGATTATCAGTGTAATATGTTGTCCTACACCTGCATTTGAATGAATTAAAACTGAATTAAAATATCAAGTTTTGATGAGCACAAAGGCATGATAATCTGTAAATGTGTCAATTACGTGCACCCTGTGTGCATGTGTGTGCGTATTTGTGTGTGTGTGTGTGTGTGTGTGTGTGTGTGTGTGTGTTCAGGTCAGTGGTGGTGTGTGTGTGTGTGTCGTGTGTTGTGTGTGTGTGTGTGTTGGTGTGTGTGTGAGTGTTGTGGTGTCTGATGGTGTCCTCAACGTCAGCTGAGATTCGCCGAAGAAACTTACGCCTGTGTGTTCAGACCCAAACTGGTTCTAGGGTAAGACACTGGTTGTGGTGAAGACAGCCCAGTAAGATACTCACAATGCATCCTGCTATGGTGACTCACCTGCTACGGTCATGGCGATGTGCACTAGTGTGACCGTTATGGCGTAGTCCCATACCCACTCCTCTACAATCCAGGCAAACACCAGACCTGCAAGGATATAGGTGACCTCCATGGAAATAACACTGACTGGGGATGGAGAGAGGGAGAGAGGAAGGGAGGGAGGGGGAGAGTGAGTGAGTGAGTGAGTGAGTGAGTGAGTGAGTGAGTGAGTGAGTGAGTGAGTGAGTGAGTGAGTGAGTGAGTGAGTGAGTGAGTGAGTGAGTGAGTGAGTGAGTGAGTGAGTGAGTGAGTGAGTGAGTGAGTGAGTGAGTGAGTGAGTGAGTGAGTGAGTGAGTGAGTGAGTGAGTGAGTGAGTGAGTGAGTGAGTGAGTGAGTGAGTGAGTGAGTGAGTGAGTGAGTGAGTGAGTGAGTGTGTGTGTGTGTGTGTGTGTGTGTGTGTGTGTGTGTGTGTTTAGAATTCATGTTTTGTCCATGTAGTTATTGCGTCAATAAGAGGTAGGCCTACATCCATGATGCCATTGTTTGGTTCCATTCGTACATTTTAAGAAGAAAGAAAAGTTGATTACCATATAGTCACTAAGTTACTGGTTAATGGATGATATTGGCTAAATTTAAGTCTACAATGAAGATAATAGTTGGATGGACACCCAAGGTTAATCAACTATCATCTTGTATAATTATCATATATTATAATAACAAGGCAGTTGTCGTATAAGGCAAATCATTTGAGCCTGCATCAAGTCTGTGATGAGAACAAAATAAAAAATACATTTGATTCTACTTTACATCTTTTGAACATATCTATACAGCTGGTGGAAGTGGCAGAAAACTTGGATTGACAAAAGATGTGTAAAATA
>OLKM01007801.1:7500-10765 GCA_900291075.1 Melanogrammus aeglefinus | reverse complement strand
CCCATTTCTAGTTTGTGTTTTCCCACATGACTTTTCGTTTGTTATCGGTCATGTGTATGTGGTTTGTTTTTCTCCATATTGGTAATACAGTGAAATAGGTATGGTTTATGGGTGATTAGCCCAGGACTCTTACTGAACAGCCTGACACAGAATTTTGTTGTTGTTGTGTGTGTTGTGTACGGCCCGGCACAAAAAATAAGGCTCCCTTGAACTTTTCATTAAAGAGGTGAGTTACTGCGGTATTCAGACAGGAGCAACACACATTCAGAGAGGCACCTGTCCGGCACCACACACCACCACAACGGCAGCAACCACACACACACACACACAGCACACCCACACACACACAGACAACACACTCACCACCCACACACGACTGGCACATCGCATCACACCACACATACATACACACCACACACCTCACCCACACACACACAAACACACACCACACAACACACACTGCAACCACACACACACACCACACACTCACACTACGGACCGGACACCACCACACACACACACCACCTCACTACAGCAAAGGCACACACAGCACTCACACTACACAACTTATATACACACACACACACAACACACACACAGCACACACACAACAGCAACGCACACACACCAACACACACATCACACACACACACACACACACACACACACACACACGAGCAAACAAACAAACAACACACACACACACACACACACACACACACACACACACACACACACACACACACAAACACACACACACACACACACACACACACACACACACACACACACACACACACACACACACAACAGTCTGGGCACGAAGGACACAGAGTACACTCACTTACCATGAACAAAGTGACTTCATTCTGAGTTTAAATTCAATTAATTACGCTTTTCTTTCATTTTTTTACAAAGTATTGACCAAAATTAATTTATTGATGATTATGGTATAAATAACAAATGTTTAACTAGCATTGACTCCAATAAAACTAATTATCAAAACATCACGGTTAAATTATTTAAGGATTATTTTAATCAGACTAAATCAGCGTTCTAAAAAATTATAATTTTCACACAAACTTTCCTACCAATAATGAGGTGCGATTTAATCAAATTCGAAATCAGATTAAAATGAAGAAGAGAATAGCTGTTGGATCAACAAAATGCTCTCCGTACTAAAAAAAATAATAAAGTTTATTAAAATGAATATTTTTAATAGTAGATAACGTATATATGATACGTTATAGTGATCTAATATAATCTTTCTAATGTTGTTGTTTGCTTATGGTGTCGTGCGCTGGCATGGGTGGCGTGTGTTTGTGGCGGGCTGGACGTGCGAGCGTGCCTGCCGTGTGGTGGGTGCGTGCGTACGTCAGCAATTATGTGTTTGTGCTGTGTGTGTGGTGGTTGGTGGTGGTGCTGGAGTGTGGGTGTTGTGCTGGCGTGCTGTGTCGTGTGTCGTGGTGCTGGTGTGACATGTGTGCGTGTGTGTGTGTGTGTGTGTGTGTGTGTGTGTGTGTGTGCGCGCGCGCGCGCGCGTGCGTGCGTGTGTGTGTGTGTGTGTGTGTGGGGTTAGTAGCGGTGTAGACAGCAGTGTAGGGGGGGTCAGAGTAGGACTCCAGAGGCAGTGAGTTAAGATGATGTCATTTGTTTATTTTAATGGTAATACTTTACAACAAGGGTAGCACTCAATCAACACGTTATTAACCTTTCATAACAATTAGCTATGCAAAGTAAAACAGCCATTAATCCAAAGCAACAGTTAATTAACCAGTTAATGTCTAGGCAAACATTTACTAATGTTGTTCAATGTTCACCTGATAATGTTTATGTTAAGACCACAATAGTTAAATTGATCCACACTTTAATAAGGTTGACCCTGACTTGAAAAAAACCATAACCGTAAGATTAACCCTAGACTCCTGACCCTGATGCTTCATGCGTTAATGCTTATTGACTGGCCTTCATTAATATAGGCGAATTAAATGGTAGATTAATTAAAGATCACCTTTGTTGATAGGTCATACATATGTGTAGTAGGTGTTCGTTTTTAACATATAGTTAATGGATTTATAGTATGAATAAAAGATAATGGATATAAAAAAATGTTTTCCAATGTGGAATGAGAAAGCAAATATTAACAGCAAACAGTTAGTGTTTTGTTCAGTTGTTTGAACACCAAAGATAGCGAGTGTAACAAACAGGTGTGACAGCGCATTGAGGTTCTCTCTCTCGCCTGCCATGCCTCAGTTCTTTGGCCTTCACAGCTGACGAGACCGTCGCTCCCAAGAGAACTTCCATCTGTCAATCCTGCGCACAAACACCTCACACACAATGCACACACACCAATGGCCACAAACACACACACAACTACAGCACAACAACACACCAACACGTGGAGTCAAACACACACACTGACGACACACAGCAAATCCAGGGCATTACACACATTTCATTCACTAAAGCACAAACACATCACGACTAGCACAGCGTGGCACACACATAACACACCACACACACGACAACACAACACCAATCCCACACATACAACAACACATCACCACACAGCACACACACATATCACACACACACACACATGGGCACCACCACCAACACACACACACACGCGACAATTGTTCCCATTTATAACAGACGACAGGAAGTATTGGTAGTTTGGCGGCTACTTTGGGATCTCTCTTGGTGCGTATTTAAATAGCCAAAGGTCAAACAGAATAAGCCTGTTGCGCACACTATGCGTTTGCAGACGCTGATTTGGCCCACCTCCCCCTCGGGCCCGGGCTTTAATAACTGAAATGGCGCTCAAACAATTCACGCGAGCTCCAGTTAGCTCCCGCTACCCTTTATTGAGCCTGCTCTGGCGATGAATCGGTCCGGCTACTGATACTGAAATGGGCTCTTCTTTCTCTCCTCTCACCTCAGTCACGGCACGTCCCTTCGTACGACGGCGGGCCAGAAGAGTGATCGACAACGACCTGACATCATCGCCCGGCAGAACATGTGCAGACGCTCTTTCAACTAGCTCACTGGTTGTCCCACATCATCCACACCGACACACACCACATGTGTGATGAATCCAGCTTGATTGTCGGTAAACAACCACACACAACCACACATTGCACATCACCAACACAAGCAATCATTCAGCGGATCGGCCGTTGTTCAGGCGGCTTAGGACCACAGTGCAGGAGCACACCCACACCACACAAACCACACTACATATACACACACACCCACTACACAC
>OLKM01007801.1:0-2500 GCA_900291075.1 Melanogrammus aeglefinus | reverse complement strand
ACAGTCATGCCTTACACTCACTCTCTCCGTCGCCGACGTCTCTCTATCACCCCCTCTTTCCCCTCCTGCCCCCCCGTCCCCGTCCCCCCTGTCCCTTGTTCTTGGGGTTTTATTGTTATTACCATGGCAGCGGCGTTAGACGGATCTGCGTTCTTCTCCACTGGAGCAATAAATGAAGAGGGCCTCACTCCTCTCTCCTCCTCCTCCTCTCCTCTCCCCTTCTCTCCATCCCATCCTCTCCTGCCCCTCCTCCTCCTCTCTCTTCCTCCTCCTCCTCCCCCCCTCCTCCTCCTCCATCCCGTCCTCTCCTCCTCCTCCCCCTCCTCCCCCTCCTCCCTCCCTCTTCCTCTCCTCCTCCCCCCCTCCTCCTCCATCCATCGTCCTCTCCTCCTCCTCCCCTCCTCCTCCTCCTCCCCCCCTGCCTTCTCCTCCATCCTGTCCTCTCCTCCTCCTCCCCTCCTCCTTCCTCCTCTCTCGCTCTCTCCTCCTCCTCCCTCCCCCTCCTCTCTCCTCCTCCTCCTCCCCCTCCTCCTCCTCTCCCCTCCTCTCCTCCTCCTCCTCTCTCTTCCTCCTCCTCCCCCCCTCCTCCTCCTCCATCCCGTCCTCTCCTCCTCCTCCTCCTCCTCCTCCTCTCTCCTCCTCCTCTCCATGTCTTACTACACTCCTGCTCACTCATCTTCTCTCTGTTACCTCCTTAATTCTTTCATTCTTTTCTTCGTGTTCTGTTCTTGCTGTTCCACTCTCGTCTGATATTTTCTGTCGTACACTTTTATCGCTTCGTTCTTTAATCCAATCAGAATGCATCCCCTCATGTCCTTGGTATGTCCACGTCCACTTTTCTCTTCCTCCTCCCTCTTCACTCCTCCCTTCCCCCTTGTTTCCTCTAGACTACCCGGTGATGGTGGTGATGGAGGTGGTGGTGATGGAGGTGGTGGTGATGGAGGTGGTGACGCAGGTGGTGACGGAGGTGGTGGCGGTGGTGATGTAGCGATTGCAGCAGTACTTGTTAGACACAGATGTTGGAGCATGACAAATCACCCGCCGTGATTTACGGTCGGTGAGCTTGAAAAACAATAGGAGCGCTCGGACCATTAATTACCGGTCGAGAACGCAAAAACAGCCGGGCGGAGTGCGCGGTAAAACAGTCATTACCGACACACTGTCATTACGGACACACTGTCATTACCGACAGGCCGTCGTTACAGACACACGGGGCCAGTGTCATTACAGGTCTAATCCCTGTGTGGTCACCCTTTCCAATCATATATCCAACATAAGCACACATTGAAGCACGGAGGAATACCGACCGGATCAGAGGAGAGAGATTGACGCACGTAGAAATATGACACGGGAAAAAGGTCAGTTACAAGTGTCGTTTCAAAGTAAGAGTAACATTAAAAGGAAATCTGTAAAAATAACACACCACCATGAGAAAATATGACATAATTATTAAAAAAAACAATTGCCATTGAGTAACTTATTAGCGTATCAATCTTAAAATCAAAACTATTGATAATCATACCTGAAAAATAATGTATAGAAAGAAACACAAAGTTCAAAATGTGAAAAAACTGCAACGCTGTTATGACGATAATTTAATCTAGCATCTTTCAGGTGACAAGCGCTGTTAAACGCTTGAGCTCATTCTGCTGGGGGGGGGGTAATCACCAAACTTTGCTCCGCCACCACCACCTCTAAAACAGGGAGACCTTGAAGGGAGGGGTGGGAGAGGTGGAGGGGGACGGAGGGAGGGAGGCTGACAGGGGTGAGAAAGAGGAGATGATTTGAGAGGTTGGCGAGCCCAAATAAAGTTGTTGTTTTTCGTAAACAACCCCACCACCCCCACACCCCCCACACCCCGGCCCCCCACCCTCCAGACAAAGTAACAGTTCTTAGGGACGGGCGGTGATGGTCTCACTGTGATCATCGCCTCGCGGGCGGACGGGAGGCCTGACACGTCGATACCTGCGCCTGATGAGCTACAAGCGTGCACGTCAGCTTGACACATCGCTGAAACCACATCGCTGCTCAAGTGTTGTGTCAAGAACAAATAACGGGAACCTCCGAAACACATGTTGGAGATGAGGGAGGCGCCGTCGTGTGACAGTGATGTGACAATTATGTACGCTTCATTCCTTTGCATGCTCTGCACAAAACCGTTTTGAAAAGGTGTGAGCTCTTAGTTCCAGCATCTGAATCAGCTCACCATGCGTTACGATACTCATTCAGCTTCCCTAAGAATTGAACCAAGCAAAGATGGGTCCTAAAGTATAGAAAATATAAAAAAATATCTTTGGATATAATTATATTGAAGAGGGCGAGAATCAGATGAATATGATCTTGTCAGGTCTATCTATCTGTCTGACTGTCTGTATACATTCCTTCCGTTTGTCTTTCTGTCTTGCTTGTCTTTCTGTCTGTCAGTCTGCCTGCTTTTATTTCTGTAAGGCGTCTGTCAGTCTGTCCGTCAGTCTGTCTGTCTGTCAGTCTGTCCTGATCC
>OLKM01007800.1:0-10765 GCA_900291075.1 Melanogrammus aeglefinus | reverse complement strand
ATCAGGAAATCAACAAATTGCCTTGCCCAGAGCCAAGACAATCTGGTCTGGGTAGGCCAGGGATCACATCACAAACTAAAGCCAGATGGTGGGAACGCACTGTGACACCTGTGCTATGAAACCCCAACTCCAGTTCACACCACTTCATTTCACGACCAAACTTACCAAGTAATGACCCATGGGCAGAGAGTGGGGGTCTGACCTCTTCCAGTGGCAGCAAATGGAGATTATCTGGGTCTTACGTTCACTATTTTTCCAGATCACAGTGATAGATTACCAGCACTTTTGTTGTTCTTGAGTTGTACAAATAGAGATCAACAATAACATCCTCTGTCACGCACACATGTGAAAGCGATCCAATAAAAAAGGACCTCTTATCTGATATCATTAATTCATTTAAAAATGAACTTAACTGAAATAATCCAACACCAATAACCGTGTTAGTTATGACCATGTGAAATACACTTAATACGTTGCTCTGTAACCTGTGCTCTCTCTCCACAGATTGACCCGGAGGCTTCCCTGTGACGCAGCAGACGCGGACTTTCCGGGTAGCCGGCTTGGTTTGGAATAGCAGGACGCTTAGCGTCGTGCTGCTTATCTTCGGGTTTGTATCTACATTTTGCCATCAACCACGGTAAGCATGGATTCCGCTGCTCTTGTTCTTGTTGCTGTGCTCTGCGTCTCTCATGGACAAGATAGCTCTGTTAGAGAAAACGTATATATGTCAATTGGAGGATGAAAGGGTAACGACAGCAATAAGAGAAAACGGTTATTCCAGAAAGTATCGAGAAGAGGACCCGCCAGGCGGACTCGGGAGAGCTAATGCTTATTATTAGCAGTGACTCCGTCAAGGAATCCTGTCGCAGCACCGCCTTGCGGGGCAGGTTCCTGTCAGTACCCTGCCTCGCAACGTCTTATCTTCTGGGGATAAAAACGCGCTAGTCATAGGCGACTCTGTCACACGTAGAGTTAGACTACATTCGCCTGCCGAAAGTTAATTGCTTACCCGGGGCCAGGGCTCCCGACATTGAAAGCTAAAACTCAGGGTGCTGACTTTGCGGTCTCAGACCACTTGTGTTAAATCCGATGGTGTCAGATCCGATTCGCACCAAACACCGACACTAGTTTTAGAACAACATTATAGTTCATGTCGAGTTCTGCTCGTGACACTTAACGATCTGCGTTACAACGAGTGTTAGGTCGAACATCACGAGGTCACAAAAGCAAGCATACATAGCTAGGCTTTGTGACTTCGCCAGAAAGATGTGTCGGCATCGATTAATTCTTTCTGGCCCTCTACCGATAAGGGTAATGACGAGCGTATAGTAGGACTATTGTCTCTAAATCGCTGGCTGGCACGATATAGTTCTGAGCAGGGCTTTGGTTTTTTGTGATAACTGGCCCTCCCTGTGGGGTCGCCCTGGCGTGCTCATGAGAGACGGCCTACACCCTACTGGGTTAGGCGCCTCAATTATGTCGAAAAACATAGATAGAGGTCTTAGCCAGGCGTGACTCATCCGCCCACAGTACGTTGGTTTGCAGGAGCTTAGTAAACCTGCTAGCAACATGATAGTTTATGTTGCCGAGTCTAGAACAGCTGATGTGTTAGCTGAACCACTATCTATCGCACCAATCTTTTCAGATCTGAGTGTTAATCGGACTCCCCCTGAAAACCAGGCTTTACCGATATGTACGGTGGTGCGGCCTCGCGCTGTCTCGAGGTGTATAACCCGCAGGCGAGGGCCGCGACCAGTACGTCGAAACCGCGGCATCCCTATGACCGCCTCAGAGCTGAGTGTTAACCGGACTCCCGCTGAAAATAATAAAATGGAAGCACTCAAAATAGGGTTCATGAACATAAGGTCGCTTTCATCTAAATCGCTCTTGGTCCATGATCTAATTATTTGAAAATAAAAATGGACATACTGGGCCTCTGTGAAACCTGGTTAAAACCAGATGAGTTTCTAGCTCTAAATGAAGCTACTCCAACAATTACGTTAGCACCCAATTATCTAGATAAGCTAAGAAATGTGGTGGAGTAGCCCTGATATCTAATTCTAAGCTTAATTTAAAGCCAAAGAATAGATATATATTCAGATCTTTTGAGGTGCTTGCGTTCTGCACCTCAGCTCCCCGAGAAGAGAAACGAGTTCCAAATTCTTTCGTTTTGGCTGTAGTATACTACGTCCCCCAGGACCGTATTCACTCTTATCGATGAGTTTTCTGAGTTTGCAGCTGATCTGGCTACATACTCAGACAATATTTTGCTAATTGGAGATTTCAACATTCATGTGAATAACCCATCTGATGCCCTCGCAAGGGTTTTTTTCTGTCTATTACAGATACGCTTGGCTTCAAACAGCTCGTCCAGCACCCAACCCCACATCGGTGGAAACACGCTGGATTCTCGTTTCTGACCCGTGGTGTAGATATTTCACAGCTATTGGTCTCTTCCTACACCTCAGCTTTATCAGACCATTTTCTGCTCACTTTCCAGGTGGTGGTATCCTGCCCCTGCGATGATCAGCAAGCTACTTTCAGCTGTCGCCACATCACACCTGCAACTATTACAGCAATGGCAGATAAGTTACCTGGCTCACTTGCACCTCTTTGTAACTATAGTGGTTCTGTGGAGTCCCTTACTGTTGACCTCAACATTGCCTTGTCTGCTGCCATCGATTCAGTTGCTCCGCTCGTAATTAAAAAACGAACATTGAAAAAACCAGCTCCCTGGTTTAATGCAGAAACGCGCACTCTGAAAAGAAGCTGCAGGATCTTTGAACGCAAATGGCGCTCGACTAAACTTTGAGGGTCTTTCATCTTGGCATGGCACAACAGTCTGCTCATTCTATAAGAGTGCGCTGACTATATGCCAGGAATGCCTACTTTTCCAGTGTCATCAACCTGAATAGAAACAATTCCAATTTTCTGTTTGACACGGTGAAAGAGTCTCACTCAGAAACAGATTCAGACCACAGGCTCCTCGATCGTGGCAGGTGAATTCATGGATTTCTTTGAGAAAAAGATTCACTCAATTAGAGAGGATATTGATGCGCCTGCCGTGCGGCCTGTCCTATACATCCTGTGGGGCAGGATGGGGGTCCCTGCCTAGTAGGATGGGGAATTCTGATGCAACTCTCTTGGAGTTCAAGGCAATTCCCCTGGTGGAACTTGAAAGGGTGATAAAGGCATCGAAAGCCAACAACTTGTATGTTGGGATCCTCTCCCTTCCAAGGTTCTTAAGGAGCTTCTTTCCCACAGTCGGGCCTGCAATCCTCTCGCTTATGAACCTTTCGCTTTCAACAGGAATTGTTCCTTCTGATTTCAAGGCTGCGGTGATAAAAACCGCTACTCAAAAGCCTGGCCTAGATCCTGAACTAGTCAGAAACTATCGGCCTATATCGAACCTACCCTTCCCTGTCCAAGGTACAGGAAAGGATTGTAGCCAAAGCAAATCGTCGATTATCTGACGAGGAACAATCTGTTTGAAACCTTTCCAGTCGGGGTTCAGGATTTTCCACTCAACTGAAACTGCTGTTACCAAGAGTTGTAAAATGACATCCTTCTTGCCTTGGATAAAAATACAAGTTCAATGCTTGTGCTGCTGTGGATCTAAGCGCTGCGTTTGATAACGATCGACCACAGCACTCTTCTTCACCGTCTTGAGCACTATGTTGGTTTCGGGGGTACAGCTCTTGGTTGGCTTCAATCTCTACCTCACAGATATGAACCCAATTTGTGCTTCATGAGGGTTTAGAATCAAAGCCATTGCAAATTACGCTTTGGTGTACCACAAGGGTCAGTCCTTGGTCCATTACTTTTTGCAAATCTACAATGCTTCCTTTGGGTGATGTTATCCGCAGCTTCGGAATTAGTTTTCCACTGCTACGCGGGGACGACACCCCAGCTCTTCATTCCTGTAGATTCCGGGAACTCGGCCCAGATTCAGAAGGTTGAGTCCTGTCTGGCTGCGGTGAAGGGCTGGGATGTTCACAAAACTTCCTACAGCTTAATACCGGGAGAGACAGAGCTGATAATTATCGGCTCGAAGCGGGACCGGAGAGAGTTTGAGGATGTCTCACTGTGGTTGGATGGCTTTGCCATCCCACAGAGTGCGTCTGTCAAAAATCTTGGTGTCCTGTTCGACCCTCAACTGTGCTTTGACCAACACGTGAGAAGTATAACTAGAACTGCCTTTTTCCGTCTGAGAAACGTTGCAAGAATCAGACCAATGTTATCTGCAGTGGACGCAGAGACACTGATTCATGCATTTGTTTCGTCAAGACTGGATTATTGCAATGCACTGTTCTCAGGATTACCGAACTCTACCACAAAAAGTCTACAGCTTGTACAGAATGCTGCAGCTAGACTGCTTACCAGAACGAGAAAGTTTGATCATATCACACCTATTCTCGCTTCTCTGCACTGGCTACCAATAACTTTCAGATCAGACTTTAAGGTGCTACTGCTGACCTATAAAGCCTTGCATGGATTATCTCCATCCTACCTGAAGGACCTGATCATTCCTTATAGTCCTTCTCGGACTCTCCGGTCTTCGGGAGCTGGCTTGCTTTCACTGCCAAAGGTTAAAAAGAAATCAGCTGGACAGAGAGCGTTTGCCTTTCGAGCCCCCTTCCTATGGAATAGGCTGCCCTCAGTCATCAGGGAAGCTGACTCTGTGGAGCTATTCAAAGGAAAGCTCAAAACGCACCTCTAAAATCTTGCATTTGGATCATAGGAGTGTGAAAACAGATGTGAAGTGAAGACTACTCTGTTTGCTTGTGCTTTTGTTATTGCAGTATACATTCCCACTATGTACTTTTCCGTTCTAATTCACCATTCTGTTTGTTCTAGTGTGTTGCGGTGACTGGACTGGATGCCTGGACTCTCCTCATGGACAACCGGCCAGAACTCCATCACCATTTCAATATGATGTGCATGTATTTACCTGTATGTCAATTATGGCACCCATTGCACTCCTGACCATCCCTGGAAGAAGGGATCCCCTGCTATGCGTTTCTTCTCAAGATTTCTTCCTTGCTAATTTCAAGGGAGTTTTTTCTTGCCCGTGCGGGGGTTTGGGTAAAGGGGGGTGTCATAAATATTGGCCTGTTAAGCCCTTTGAGACTGTAATGGTGATTAAGGGCTATACAAATAAAATTGAATTGAATTGAATTATAAAAACAATGGCAATATATTTTTTAAATCAATATATAGCTCTTTTTTTGAGCAACAAAAGAAAATGCGTCTTTTAGTATTAGAGCGCCGATGACGTCACTGGCATGGTAGGACTAGGTCGTTGCTGCAGACACGGGAACGTCTTCTACACTCCACGGCTGAAAATAGTGATTTTAATATGGCTGGTTACGCGTTTGAGCCTGTGAATGACATGCCTGTAGGGTCCGACTGCCACCCGGTGGAGAGGGATCAATTTCAGGCTCCAACTCCACCTTCGGATCGTGTGGTTGTGGCTGTTGTGCAGGGTTCTGCCGGAGCATGGACACTGCCATTGAATCGGTCTGCTGCCGAGAGGTCCCGGTCAACCTTGACCATCTAATGGTGGGATTAGGTTGCATAACCATGCATAGGGCATTTCAGATGCTGTGCGGCGAGAGAGAGGTTTTGGAGCTTTCTCTAAGGGACGTCCGAGCGGACATAAATAGCAACCAAGTAACAAGGCGAAAACGATCTTTCCCCCTCCGTTTTCCTTTGATGCGTTTCAGGAATATCTCCGTAAAACAGACTTATTGCGGAAACGCAACAAGCTGTACGCTGTAGTACCTACATATTCAAGGCGCTGGTTCTCAACAAAAAAAAGTTGGAGCGCATCAAGCCTGCGCGCATCCAGCCTGCGCGCCTTATGAAAACATTCAAGGCGAGGAGGAGATAGTTGTTTAACCTTTTAGATTGAGTCGAATTACTTTTTAATGTACTGTCAGTAATTAAATTGACCAAAGGGCTGTATTTCACCTCACTTCATCTCATTTCATCTCATCTCATCCATCACTGTCTGGTACACTGCTGCTTCGGCTAAGAACAAGAGCAGACTGCAGCTTATCATACACTCTGTGGAGAAGGTGATTGGCTGCAACCTTCCATCTCCAGGACCTGCACAGCTCCAGGGCTCTGAGAAGGGCAGGCAGGATTATGACCGACCCCTCCCATCCTGGTCACAGTCCATTTGGAACTCTCCCCTCTGGCAGGAGGCTGCGGTTCATCAGGACCAAAACCTCCCGCCACTTGAACAATTTCTTCCCCTCTTCAGTTGGGATCCTTAACAGATCCTGGGTCCGCCACCCCAACTGACTGTCACTGACTCTGGCACTCATACCCATCACCAATTTGTAAATTCGTATACATTTTTAAGTATCTTTTACTTTAGTTTTTATTTTATTCTATTTTATCCTCTTTTTAATTGTTCACTTATATCCCTGCTTGTTTATATTATGTTACATACAGGGGTGCACATAACTGGTACTCAGGTACGCATGCGCGGCGAAAATGAGAAATGCGTAACATCACGTGTGTTGCTATGGCGCATTTGCATACCCGACAGTTACCGCCATCGGAGACTTTGTCTACACAAAGCTAAAAAAACATGTCTAAAAAAACAAAAAGACATTAAGCAGCTTTTTTGGCGTTTTCAACCACCACCACCAAAGAAACGACAAACGGAGCCTGAGGCCGAAGAAACAAGGTTTTTCTGAAAAGTGGCTCCAAGATGTGCAGTGGCTTGATGTTAATGAGGAACGCACTGAAATGTGGTGCAAGATTTGCCGCTCGCATCCCCACCTAGCAGACAAAACAGGTGCGTTTTATAAGGGCTCAAAAAATTTCAATCATCCTTTATTTGATAAACACGAAAAGAGCAAGGAGCACGTGAATGTGGCAAAAGCCATTGCTAATGAACAAGCTAGTCAAGAAGAAATATCCACTCGTCCACTTGCCAAATGGCGAGACAAGCTAAATGAAGAACAACGGCAAGCCCTGTAATATTTTTCTCCCTGCCTTTCATAAGGCTAAACACACACGTCCCATGTCTTCCTATTCTGAGGATATCACTTTACTGAAGCGGCTCGGAGTGAATGTCGGAGGTGCTTATCACTCACGTGAAGGAGGGACACGGATAATGCAGACCATCGCGCACACACTATCAGCGGGGAGTTAAGAGAAAAGTTGCAGTCTGCTGAATTTTGGGGGCTGCTTTTTGACGGATCTGAGGACATCACAAAAACCGAGCAGGAAATCGTTTACATCGTGTCTGTGTCCGCAGCAACGGAGAATTCACGTCGGACTTTTATTGGATTGATTGAACTGGGTTGCTGACCGAACCGCGCGCAGGCGATAACAGATGGACTTGTGAGGCTTTTCCACGACGCAGGCTTGGATGACTGGACAACGAAGTTGGTTGCCGTGTGCACAGACGGGGCTGCTGTTTAACGTCGGTTGCATGCAACGGGTGTTGTGCCCAAACTACGACAACTTGTGGGTGGTAGGAAACTGTCTTGTGCATATTCTGTGTACTGCAACACACACTGGAGAACTGCGCAAAATCAGCTGATCCGCAACGTTCCTTATTGTGAGACATTTTAATCGCTCTGTGGTCAAGCTGCTGCAGTTTTATTCACAAAAGGTGGAGCAAAAACACACTGCAGCACTGAAGAAAATTGTGTGAAAGGAAAATGGCATCTCCTTGTGAAAACTGGGCAAGTTTCATTAATATCAGATGGTCTTGCATGGAGACATGAAACACTGTTAAAAATATCTAGACTATTGCCAGCCATTAAAATGCAACTGGCCACTAGTGATAACAGTGAATTAATTGCAGCATGTCTGCACAGCGTTTTCAGTGCTTTCTGGCCAACATGCTGGATATTGGCAAACATTTTGAAGACCCACATCCATTAGGTTTCAGAAGGAAAAAGCTGACCATTGGAGAATGTAAGGATGAACTCATGGTGGCTATTGGACAGTTCACACTTCTGCTTGACAGTGAAGGCCACCACAGCAGCACTCAAACTGTTTCTAAATGCTGATGCTGACAGGAGACAAGTCAAAACTTACTCAGGGGATTAATATTGAACAGTCTGAAATCAGATTTGACTCCCTCAAGTCATGTGATCATTTCTTAGTATTTGATCCTTCAACCATGGCCTTCAAGAAATGCGAAGAACACCGTTTTGGCACACCAAACCAGTTTTGCAGCATTCTTCAGAAATATGAGGCCACCTTGAAAACTTGACAGAGACGACACCTCTGTGAGAGATGGATGCGCTTAAAGCAGGCAGGAAAACGTTGGGAGCCTCCTCTGTGTATGACTTAGTTCAAATAGTGAATACAAGTGGCCCAGATGATTACTCCTAACATCAACAAGTTGGTTAAACTGTCTCTTTACACTGCCTTTAAAGCAGTGCAGCTTGCGAGAGGGGATTCTATACATCTCAACATCATAAAAACCAAGTACAGATCTCGTCTATCACCTGCTCGTCTCTCAGCCTTGATGCACATTCACCTGTCAAAAAAGACCACAGACATTTGACCCAAAGCCAGTTGTTGACCTCTGGATGGAGACAGCTGCTCGGAGGCTCAATCAGAGACAGGAAGGCGAATCTTCATCATCCACCACGCAGGAAGCTGAAGCAGAGGACAGTGGGGGGGGAGACTGAGGACGATAGTGAGGAAGACTGCACTTATTAGGTCCGCGCGCCACAGGGGTGAGTACCAAACACTATCCCCTGGTACTCATTTGAGTAGTTCACAAAAAAAGTTATGTGCATCCCTGGTTATATATATATCACAGTTTGTTCATTGTTCATTGTTATTGTCTTAATGTATGCACCTTATTCACCAAGCCAAATTCCTGGTTGGGGTAAAAACCCTTCTTGGCAAATTAAATCCTTTCTGATTCTGATTCTGATTTAAAGTTACAAAAATAATATCAAAAACAAGAAAAAACCTGTAACTTTCAACACAAACTCTAACGTCACTTCAGGTATCCACACGAAATCCTAACACGAAAACCGCATAGGTCCGATTTTATTTGAAACCACCCTGGTCCTGGACCTATTAAAGAACATGGTTTATTATCGCCAATAACAGGTTATTTAAGACATGTTTCACAAAAAAAATCTTCCTCCGGGTGGACGGACAATGAAAAGGACAGCTAGATGTACTTTGGAGGATACACCCGCAGATAGCATAGATGTGAGGCCGATTCATGAGTGTCACGTTTACTTTAGTTGGATGTTGATGGATATTGCAACAGATACATCTTCTTATGAAACTACTTATTCGAATTTAACTCCCTATGCATGAGCAATCGCTAGTCGGCGAGATATCAGGGTGAGTAGAATGGACATTTGTTGAACTTTTGTTTACAGACCGGCCGTGGTTTGATAAGCAGCTTGGAAACATAGATCTGTGATATCGGAGTAATAGTTTATACACTTTATGGTCGGAGTGCCTAGCTTGTGGAGTTTGACATGACAGGGGCTATCGGAGGTCAGTCAGTTTAGGCTAACAGCCATATATTAAGGGCTGGTTTGCTATTCAAAGGTAGCCTGTGGAAATGTAATGAATTACACCAGCTGCCTTGGCCTATATAATCCATTACTGCAGCCAGGGCAATGCAACAAGATGAACCTCCTGTAGACCTGGTTGTTTCCTTTAACGTAGCCATTTCAGTGAGCCCAGCGCCTGACTCATTACCTGCTATGGCTGCTAGAGCCAAAGAGTAGAGTAGGTTAACCATGCCCAGTTGATGGCCCTTTCACACCGCCGGCAAATCGAGCCCGTCCGGGCCGGTTCGGAGCTAGAGCCAGGGTTTGGTTCACACCGCCAAAGAACGGGCCCTGGCCCCTAAAAAACCGGTTCAGACTCAAGCCCCAGTTGTGAGCTCGGCTAGACGGGAAACGCTTTAACGCCAGGGCAGGGGGCGGGTTATCCTTAGCCGTCATAAACCAGGAAGACACAACGAAGAACGGCTATTGCTCTCGCGCCACAACGATCATTATCACAGATTCGCTTGCTCTGTTGTGTTTGGTTGGCCTAAGTAGCGCCCAACAGCGAGGAGAAAAACCTGACGCGCTGCGGTATTCCACCATTGTTGTGTTTGAAACTGCGAGGGTTGCACAGTAAAAGTGAGAGACGTATGCAGACGTTTGAAGTGACCGCATGACTGTGCTGCTGCGGCCGGCTCCATGGCTGGCTCTCGCCGGGTGTGAAACCAACCGGTCGTAACTGGATAAGGCCTGGAACCAGTTTGGAACTGGCCCTAGCACCAGCCCGGAACTGGCTCTCGGGTTCTTTTGGGTGTGAAAGCCCATGACATAGCTGATGTTGAAAATCCAACATGGTGGCCCCTGTAACACTTCTCACCGTACAATTTAATTCCTTTAGCAAGTTCAGAGACCATTTTTCGTTATGTATCCAAGGAGAAGGCAGACAAAAACATCTGTTGGATCAACTAAACTTCCTTTTTCAGTTCAGTTCATCTTTAAATGTCCTCGAATATACATAAGTATGTCCCTGCAGAGTGCAGCCAACGAAATACACTTCAACTAACGCCAGCAGACCCCTGGGGGCGACAGCGCCGCCCTGCTGTCCTCAAGCGGCGTAGTCGCAAAACAGGAGAGGCGCAATTTTGTTAACTAAAGGCGGTTTCTTTGGAGCTTCTGCCGTATTCTGGGCTAGCTGTAGAACGATGGCCGGTGAAACATGGTGAGTTCCCGAGAAGGAGGACCCGCAACCTACCATCGTGTTA
>OLKM01007799.1:0-10766 GCA_900291075.1 Melanogrammus aeglefinus | reverse complement strand
CGTTTGAGTCTGGGTTGGAGTCTAAATTATGATTAGGGCCTGTTGGTCTGAGGTTTGAGTCCCTGGAATATGATTGTTAAGGCCTTTTTCGTGCGTGGGCGAGTCCGTGGAATATGTTGAATACGGCTTGAGCTGGGTTTGAGTCCTAGAATGTAACTAGCATGTTCATTCAAGTATTTGCTTCATCTTTGCTAGTTTGTCTAGTGATACGTTGTCCTGAATATAACTTAAGCTGGTTTGCTCAGAGGCTTGTGTTTTACGATTGGACGGAAAGTGAAACGCGGGTATTTGCTATTGAATGGCACTGGGTGGGTTACGATCGAATCGCTAGAGCTTTTTTGTTTGTGCTATGGTTGTTTTGATCCCCGCCGAGGGAATCAGAGTGATTATTGGGTTCTTTTAATAGAAGAAGGGAAAAGTTGTGCCAATCATCTGTTTGTTGGCATCGTGCTCAGAAGGGAGGCGGTTCTAGTGTTCTCTTTCTAAGCAAGCGATTGGTCAGCTAGTTTAGTTACTTTCGATAAAAAAAAAGATAGAAAAAAATGCCGAAATGGTAAAGGCAAGAGAAGGAAGGAGGGGAGGAGAAAAAGATAAGCAATCTCGAAAGTCCCATGCATCCGAACGAAAAGAACAAAAGATTCTTTTGCAAGTATGGAGGTTCAGAGAGATATATTTTATGTAATTAGTTGAGACTCTGTCTAGATTCTTCGCAACGACAGACATGATTTGCAAGGAATCGAAAAAATAAACTTTGCATAACATATGAGATAACGGATGGTACCCCCAAACTAAACGGCTGGCCAAAAGGAATCGATCTGGAAGGTTTTCAAAGATTGGGTCAAGAAGAACTAGACGAAGTGAACCAGTGGTTGTTTTACTATTGTCTCAGTGTAAGCGCTACTTTATCAAGCATGTCAGCAACAAAAAGAGAGAGAATGGAAAAGACATTGCTCACTATGACAGATGCTCTGGGGAAAAGACAAGAGCAGCAAAATCAAAACTGCTTGCCGATGAATTACGTTGGTAAAGGATGGAATGACTCGGAGAGAGACCTACACCAGACGCTAGTTCAGAGAAGGACTGATAGCGGTGCCCGCCCGTCTCGATGTCAGGGCCCCCAAGGGGGCGTGACCAAGGAAACGGAGGAGGAGTTTTGGGAGTCTATGGTCGCATGTACCCCACACTGCCATCGTGTGGCCCAGATGGGGAATACATCTTCCCGATGCAGCCATCGTCGCCACCTGGTGGTTTACAGGAGTCAAGACACAGTGTTCTCCCAGCCGTCAACAGCTTTGTAGGCGAGTACCCGGTCATCTGCAGTACCCCCCACGTGCCACGGAAGGGACAGTCATCGCCCCACTTGACTATGCTGCTAATCATGATGCGAATCCAGATCCCACAGCAGTTTTCCCCCCTCCAACACACTCTGTGTGTTTCACAACAATTTCCCCAATTCCCACTGTCACACCACATTCCTCCACCCACAACAATTCTCTGCATCCGAACCCCCCAATACCAACAATTCTCCCACGTTTTGTTGAGCCTGGAGCAGTGACGCAGTACTAAGAAATGAATCACGCCATTGGAGGATTTGATGACAACATACAACCGCACTGCAGCGTGATGGGAGGCGCAATCACACACAAATCAAGACCACATCCAAGGAAGAGAGAGTGAAGAGAAGACAAAGAAAGAGAGCGTCTTCGCAAGTCTGCCCACAAGGAGGCAGTGAGCATTGCCTGTCTGAACAAGGTTGATGAGAAAGACGAAATCAGGTAACCTCAGGCCCTGAAAAAGAGTAGAAAGCGCTGAAGGACGCACAAATCCTCTATGAACCCTGCCAGCCCGAAGAACATCGAAAAATGGAGTGCGGAGATCGACCACCCAAAGAGAACAGGCCTACAGCCATGGATGAAACTGAAACAAACTGATGCTTCTGTACGAACTCCACCCCTCACGATGGGCTTGCTATTTTGTTCAAACACGACTGAGCGGCACGTGAGCGCAGCCAGATTGCGAGACGAGGTGGCGCATAGATTCGCCCTAGGTGGAGATCTAGGACGGAATGAGACCAGAGAAGGGATGGGAGGCCATAAAGGCGTGGATCCAAAAGCACTCCAAGGCACAGGTCAACTGGACAACAATCACACGTGTTTGGCAGAAAGAAGACGAGAGTCTGGACCAGTTCAACGAGGCGCTTCTTCGATATGTTATTTGCTGCACCTCAGGCCAAACTGAATATGATATGGACACCAATCGACCAGTCACAGGACTTGCCTTGATAGACGACCATGGTACCTCCAGCAGGTACCGCCGGAGATCCGAAGGGAGAGTAAAGACAAGGTTTCCCGGCTGGGACAACCAAAGCAGCACAATGGCAGAAATCAAGGAATTCGGAGAAAAGGTGGATCGCGAGAGTATGAAGAAATCAGGATTCGTTCCTGGCGGACGAGAAGAGGGAATGGCAAGGGAACGAGAAAGATTCCCCCAGCCCAACAGAAATAGAGAACGATCCCCCGCCAGACGAGACAGAAAGAACTTCGACCATGCCACAACTGTGGACAAAGTGGGACACTGGCAAAGAGAAGTGAAGCCCCTCGAAAGGGGGTACCGTGACGCCCCACACGAGAAACCAGGGAACGAAAACCACTCAGGACAAAATGGAGGAACTATGGAAAGGAAGATGTACAGTCGCAGAGTGGTGAAGAACTCAGCCGCATATACGATTCAATGACGGAAACCAACAATAAATGACTGGAAACCCCCTCTCTTCGTGCCATCGCCGCGGCCATCCGACAAGACAAAAACAGCTTCTACGTAACCGCTTTACTTGAACACCAATTTGAAATTGATTTCTTGATTGACACGGGTGCCGAATTCACTACTATCCCACTACGACTTTTGAAATCCCTCCACCTCCCCATGTCAAAAACAAAGAAGATGGCCCGCAGCGCCGGAGGATACTGCCTCCAGCTTTCACAAACAAATCCCATCAACTTTGCTGTTGGACCGACCGAGATAACAATTCAGCTGTGGACAGGAGAAGAGATCCAGGAAGCCCTTCTAGGGATGGATGTGCTACTATGCATGGATGCTAGCCTCGACTTCAAAGATGGAGAGGTGACAATGAATATAAGGAGCCTCAAGGGGGAGGACCTCCAGGACCACCCCGTCTGGGCAAAGGGAAAGACCGACTGTGGCTTGTTGGTCATGGAACCAGTGAAGTTAACAGGGAAAATTCCTCCATGTGTCAAGCAATATCCACTCAACAGAGCTGCCGTGGATGGACTGAGACCAATCATAAAAGACTTGAATGACCAGGGAATCATCTACAAACTCAATCACCCTCTAACGCGCCGGTGTGGCCTGTGAAGAAACCAAATGGTTCATGGAGACTGACAGTGGATTATCGGCTGGCGAACCAATGCATCACACATCTGAGCCCTGTGGTTGCCTCCGGCGATCAATTCCTGCAAGACATCAAACCAGTGCACAAGGTCTTCACAGTGCTTGATGCAGTAAACGCTTACTGGTCAGTACCGTTGGCCACTGAGTGTCAAGATTGGCTGGCTTTCACCTACGATGGATGTCAGTATACCTGGGCTAGACTGGCTCAGGGACTTGCCTCGGCCCCCACCATCTATCACCAGGCCTTGCGACGACACCTGACCCTGCCAGAAGCCCCCAAAATGACATCAGCAGTCATCACGTACTTGGACGACATCCTAATTGCCTCGGAGACCGAGGAAGAGCACGACAAAGACTTAAGGGCAATGATTGACTATCTCCATGTGAAAGGTCACAAATTGAGCTACGACAAGGCACAAATGTCTCAACCAGAGGTAATTTACCTTGGACAGAAAATCTCACAAGGCAAACGGGAAATCACCCACGACCGCACTGCAGCAATAAGGAAAACGCCAGAACCCCGAACAGTCAAAGAACTGCGAGCATTCTTGGGAGTATGCAACTACAACAGGAATTGGGTGGAAAACTACACTGAGATTGCCCAACCCTTGAACGACTTGCTGAAAGGACGACCAGACTCCAGGGATAAGATCAAGATGGAAGACGAAGCACGAAAAGCTTTTGAGGAGTCCACAGACCCTTCACACTCTTCGTCAACGAGTACAACGGGTTTGTGACGTCAGTGCTGGCACAGGAACACGGAGGACTATTTAGAGAGCGGTGGGCTACTATTCTACAAAATTGGATACGACAGCCTTGGGCTTTGGTCCATGTTTAAGAGCGGTACAAGCTGTGTACCTCGCCGTCCAGCTGGTGAACAATCTTGTGCTGGATCAGCAACTCTCCATCCGCTGCCCACACTCTGTCAACGCCCTGCTGGCCGGTAGGAAAGTACCATGCGTCTCAGACAGCCGATGGGGGAACTGGCAAGCCGTGTTGGAATCTCCTAACATTTCACTCCAGAACGCATCAGTCTCAAACATCGCCACAATGATCGCCCATACGGATGCAACGAATGAAGTGGAGGACCATGTGTGCGAGGACTTGGTAACCCTGATGGAAGAGGGGCACTTCGTGAAGGAGGACCCTCTCCAGACCCGGCGCCAAGGGCGGGCCAGACCGGGCCGGGCCCGCCCATTTGGTGTCTTTGCCCCCCCCCCCGCCCATTTGATGTCTTAATAAAAATAATTAAAAATAAAATGTATTTTACTTTATTTTATTTTTTAAGCTAAGATATATATGATGTCAGATACTATTTCAAATCTCAAAAAATAATTGTTAAACTAAATAAAAAATGTGTAGAAAATAGAGACTGTGATTGACATCTGTGTAAACCTATCACTATTCAGAATGCGTCAAACGGAACGACAGCGTTAAGCGTCAAATTCAAATCAGTAGCTTTTGAAAATGGATATCAGACGCTGGTTAAAAACTAATGGAACTTATCCGGAAAAAAAACCTGCAGTTACAGTTAGTAAGCCTAAAGTTAGCTTAAACCCTGACCGGGCTGAGCCTCTTGCTGGAGCTGGATTTGAGTTCACACCGCTAGCTGAAACAACGCAGCCGCCACTAGCCCTCTCCTCCGAGACCTTGCCTTTTACCTCTGACTCAGACCTGCCAACACCTTCCGCCTGCTCCTCGCCTCCACCAGCATCCAGCTCTTCTTTACCTGTCCCATCGCCGCTGTCACCACACCTGCTACTACGAGCAGCCTCCGCCTCAACCTCCGCCTCCGCGGCCTCCAACTCACCTCCATCACGGGGATCCGGCTCAACAGCCGGTACTGCTGCTGCAATAGGGCCAGCTACACACGCTCTAAGAGCATCAGCCCCGGACGATCTTGGCACGAGTAAACCCAACCAGGTGAAACTGGATACGTTTCCAGCCAGATTGTTTTCTGGGAAGAAGCGCAATTTTTCCAGTGCGTGGTATCACAACAAACCATGGCTAGAGTATTCAGTGAAAGCGGATGCAGCCTTTTGTTTCCCATGCAGAAAATTTAGTACGTCATGTGATGCAGCTTTCACCGTTAAAGGTTTTTGTGACTGGAAACACGCTTTAGAGACTGATAAAGGACTGCTCAGGCATGCCGCATCAAAAGAACACATCTCATGCGAGACTTTGTGGAGGGAGAGACAGATGCGAGAAGCAAGAGGTCAGAAAATAAGTACGCTGGTGCACACAGATCAGCTTGCTCGGAACCGATACTACGTGTCTACTATTGTCGACATGATAGCATTTTTAGCTGTCAACCAACTCCCTTTCAGAGGGGACCACGATTCAGTCGAAAGCATGTCAGAGTCAGGCAGTGGGCTGTTCCTGTCACTGTTTCTGTATACCTTGCAGAAAGACACAGAGTTGGCCAAAATAATGGAAACTATTCCCCGCACGGCCACCTACACCTCTCATGACATACAGAACGAATTAATAGAATTGATGAGCACCTTAGTGACGGAGCATATTGTTGAAGAGGTGGGGGATGAGTTTTATTCGATCAAAGTTGATGGAACAAGGGATCCTACCGGCCGGGAAAATATCTCAATTGTTCTTCGGTTTATTGACGCACACACCAGTGAAATAAGAGAGCGGCTTTTGACAATAGCCACGGCAGAGGAGGGGGATGCTAAGACTCTGACACAGACCGTTATTTCCGAACTCACTAAGGCTGGATTGAGCACCGACAAAATACTTAGCCAAGTGTACGACGGGGCCTCCGTGATGTCGGGAAAACATGGTGGAGTACAGAAACTCCTTCAAGAGGAACTGAAGAGAGAAATCCCCTATGTCCACTGCTTCAATCATCAGCTCCATTTGGTGGTGGTGCAGGCAATGTCCGCAGAGCAGCCTGTCATAGATTTCTTCAGTGTGTGTAACCTGTTGTACAAGTTCATAAGAAGACCCACAGTCGCTGTTCATTATAAAGGGGAGACGCTAAAACGTCTGCTTGACCAACGCTGGACGGGTCATTTGGCCACAGTGCAGGTGATAAGCAAAGCACATGAAAACATTTCCCAGCTGCTAACAGAACTCGACACACACTTGTTCCCAGCCGATGTGAGAGTGGAAGCAGTGGGACTGCTGCGCGCAATTTCCAAACCCAGTTTCAGATTTATTGCGCTTCTGATGAGCAAGATTCTGACCCTGTTTGAAGCACCAAATAGACTGCTCCAGTCAAAAGATATGGATCTTCACACAGCTGTCCAACTGGTGAACGCCGCTACAAAGTGTATCGAGGGCCTCCGCACCGAAACCGAGTTCAGTACGTTATGGGATCAGTGTGCAGAGCCAGAGGATAACCCACAAAGCAAGAGGAGACGCACAGAAACCAACACACGTCTACAAGATTTCGTTGTTGAGCAGTCTGTGGGTGCACGAATTGACCAGGAAAACACAGCAAAACAACAGAGACTCAGACTGTATTATGGATGTATAGACGCTGTGTGCGGAGAGATGGCACGGCGCTTTGGAGAGCGCAACAGCGCGCTGATAGAATCACTGGCTTCACTTGACCCAGAGAGTGACACTTTTTTGGACGCAGAAAAAGTGAGGCCCCTCTTAGATTTGACCGGCACAAAACTTATCGATGCGGAGTTTGTGGTAGCTCGACAGTTCCTTCGCACCCAAATGGAAGGCTCCACGCGCGCAGAGGATGAAAACTGGACTGTGAAAACACTGTTCACCACTTTCCACAAGACCCTGGATGCAATGCCCAGTGTCATGGCGGCATTTAAGTCTGCTTTAACATTCGGAGCCTCCACTGCCACATGCGAAAACTCATTTTCCTCTTTGAAGAACATCTTCAGTGATCACAGGCGGAGTATGCTGCATCCACGGAAGGCCCACCTCATCCAGCTCAGTTTTGAGAAGGACTTGACTCGAAAATGCATGGAGCAGTGGAAGGACCGTTTGCTAAGGAGGTTCCATTCCACAGGGAAAAGGCGTCTCCAGCTTTACTAGCATCAATCGGTGAGTTAACTATTTTCATTATGATTACATGTGACGCTGTTCAATCAGTGTTGCAGAGAATGGGGTTGTTGCAGGAGGAGAGCCCTATTGTGGGAGCAGATAGGCAAACACTGTTGATTCGCTTTATTTTTTATCTCATTTCATGCGCATCAGCCTGCTAGGCCTACTTGCTCCGTGTGTGTTTGCAGGAGCCGCGATAACTCCTCATCCAAACAGAGGATGGTGGAAAGTACCAGTATTCTCCGTTTCATAAGACTACTCATATTAAATTGTAACGATTTTAAAAAGAGAACAGTTAGTCTAAAACCAGTTAACCAGTGTTTTAACATAGGCAGTGGACAAGATGACGATCAGCTTTTTTTTCTCCCCTGCTCAGTGTTCTCTCTCAAAATAAAATCTAATAAAATCAAAAAAAAATCTCCCAGCTCATAAAAAAATAATTTTTTGCCTCGTCAAACTTATTTTTTTTATTTGTTTCCTTTACAGGACCACTTTCAGAACTGAACAGGGTTTCCCGTGCATCCTTTTTCCTCTCCACACAAAGTTCAACGTTCTCTCTCCCATTGCACACACGCATGCCCCGGCCGCTCTCGAGAGCACAGAGAGTGAACCGATAAAAAAATAAAAATAAACACAACTAATTGTTTTGGTTTTTGTCGCTCATTTCCTACAAATTCTGGTGAAAAGAGACGAAGTCTGTTCACATGCGACAATGTTTTTGCCGAGCACATGATTCAATGTTGCGAATGTTTGTTTATTTGCGCACACAATGCAAATGTGATTTATATTTGGCTGTTTGTGTGTGTTAATGTGTATTATTTGCCAGCGGCGTGCGTTAATGCTGTTGGCCATGCATGCTGCTGTGGACTGTCGCAATTGAGATTTTTGTAGGCTACACCTGTCTGTCATAATATTGATGCGGGCCCTCCCACAAAATCGACGTGCCCCCTGTATAGATTTGCTCTGGCGCCGGGTCTGACCCTCTCCACAACCCGGATCTCGTCTTGTTCACCGATGGGTCCTCCCTGGTCGAAAATGGGATCCGTGGAGCGGGATACGCAGTTACAACAGAGCACGACGTATTGGAATCCGGATCAATGGACCCTGGAATGTCAGCACAGCAAGCAGAACTCAAAGCATTGACCCAAGCACTCAAAATTGCAGAAGGGAAGTCTGCCACTGTCTATTGTGACTCCCGATATGCATTGGGTGTTGTAATGGATTTTGGCATTCTGTGGAAACAACGTGGTTTCGTAACGGCCAAAGGCACACCAATCAAGAATGGCGAGCTGGTTGCAGAACTATTGGATGCTATGCTACTTCCCAGAGAATTGGCGGTAGTGAAGGTAAAAGCACACACAAAACTGGAGACGCACGAAGCAAGAGGCAACGCCCTGGCAGATGCGGTATCCAGAACAGCCGCAAGACAGAAAGACGAAACGGAAAACGACAATGGCAAATGTATGAGACTGAAGAAAACGGAGCAACATACAACACAGGAGGAACACAAGGAAAGCTTGAAAAGCATCATGGAGATGCAAGACGCCGCGAGTCGAGAAGAAAAATGGACATGGATTGAGAATGCAGCAAAACTCCACGACGACAACTTATGGAGATACGGGAACAGAACTGTTGCACCACAGAGCCTACTGCCATATCTGGCGACGCAGATTCATTCACTCGGGCATGTGGCCGTGGAAAAGATGCGTCACAGGTTTGGGCAAGTCTGGTGGTCACCCAATTTCAATGCTGCGGCAAAAGACATTGTGAGGAGATGTGCTACATGCCTCAAGAACAACCACGACAGGAAAGTGAAACTGCCAATGTTGAAAGTCCCCGCACCCCCGGGTCCTTTCCGATGCTTACAGGTAGACTACATCACACTCCCTCCATGTAAAGGATATCGAGAAGTCCTTGTGGTCGTTGACAAATTCTCCCGCTGGATCGAAGCATACCCAGTCCGACGTGCAACAGCTGCAAACACAGCTAAAGTGCTAGTCAAAGATTTCATTCCACACTACGGGCTGCCCGATCAGATCTGCTCAGACAATGGAACCCATTTCACCGGAGCGGTCTGCGCCGAGTGAGCCGTATGCTGAACATAACATGGTCCCTCCATTGTCCGTATCACCCCCAATCGTCAGGGCAGGTGGAACGAGCCAACAGGACACTGAAGGAGCGATTGGCGAAGATGCACCAAGAAGGGACTCCATGGGTAGACGCGATGCCCATCGCCTTGTGCAGCATGAGAGCTACATTCAACAAAGACGTGGGACTGTCCCCCTACGAGGTCGTGTTTGGCCGATGCTTCAGTTTCCCAGGCTCTGTTGACTTGCGGACTGCAGACGTCCACCTGACATCGGACACACTGATGAACTACTGCATCCAACTCTCCGAGGCTCTCCAGGTGACATCAAACCAGGTCAAGGAAGCTTGGGCAGAGCCCCCAGAAGGAGGACACTCGTTAGTACCAGGACAATGGGTTATGATCCACAAACCACAACGATTAGCATTAGAGGCTAAATATGAGGGGCCATACCAAATTCTATTAGTTACTCGATCCGCTGTTCGTGTAGCTAAGAAGACGAAGTGGATACATGCAAGCCACTGCAAATTAGTTGATTCACCAACTTGGAATGACACTCGTTAGATTTGGCACGCAAATTGACTGATATGGGGTGAAGAGTAGGGAGTGTTTGAGTGTTTGTTATTTTCATTTCTTTATTTCCTTGAGTGTTTGTTATTTTCTTTCCTTTATTTTTACGAGAGGTTAGTTTTCGAAAGATGCTAGGACTTTTGTCACCACCTCTCTAAGTTCATGTTGGCTCCTTCTTGACACAACTGCTCAGCTTTAGAACTTTTTGTTTGTTTTGTTTTATTTTTGAACAAAGGTTCAATCATTCATTCATTCACACAAGGTTTATTGAGAACTATGATGACTGATTACTGATTACTGATATAACCATTTTCGAATCAAGCGATTAATTTTTTGTATGATAATTTTTCATTGTTTATCGAATCATTAAGACAATTACAAACCATAGTTGATTATTATTACTGTTGGAGGCTGTGACAATGCCTCCCCCATGACTGATTCTGCACTTTTTCTTTGCCCAGGAGTGTTCGTCCTGACATCCTCATCCCCCATCACACCTGCGGTGGCCATTCATCAACTTGAAAAGAACTCTGTTGCAACTGCTACTCAAAACCAACTGAGTCATGATGTTACAATGGTGGAGCTTCACTGCCAAGCAGAGGGAGGGGCCTGGACAATTGACCTTCTTGATTCCTTAAAATTTTTTATCTGTTTTGGTTAATCATGTGTAACATCT
>OLKM01007798.1:0-10766 GCA_900291075.1 Melanogrammus aeglefinus | reverse complement strand
TCTCTTGTATCTTCTTTCTTCAATCAAGGGACTTGTATAAAATAAATCAAGGTCTTGGGGGTGAGCGGAAAACACGAGTTAGCCGGCACTCCAGGCACAGTCCGTGCTAAAATCTGTGTGTGGGTCTCCCTTGCCCACATGGGGATGATAGTTACTAAAACCCAGAAGGTCAGCCAGAGGTATTGGGTTTTTTGTCCTCCCTGCCCTTAGTCCGTCTTTCGTCAAGCCATTTATTAAAAAGGGAACATTTACTCTGACATTTGAAAATCTCCTGAATGCCTTAGTTGAGTTATTCAGAGACTACCACAGAGGCGATGCACACAAGGCCGTCGCGTTCGGTAAGGAAATAGGTTTTATTTTCCTAGCATGGATGATTTATACGTCTCCGGATCACCTGTCGAATTCGCATCTGCTGATTTGAAAAGAAATCCGACATTGTGTTTAGTTTCGCTCATGCCTCGTGCGCTGCCGTCACCACCTTTAATGGCAGCCCCTCCTACCCTGGATGACTCTCATCTGCATGACCAATTCATAGCCTTACCCCAGAGAGATAAATAATAAAAGAAACAGAGCATATGGTGCAGCTCTGAAGCCTTCAGTGTGATTGATGCGACGTGCCTTACGACGACGATTGCGATCGCCGAGGCACTATGCGGCCGCAGAGAAAGCCAGGAAAAGCTCTTCATCCACATTTTGCCATTTTATTGAATACGCTCGCAATGATCGAGTCCATTACCCTCCCCGGTGGGCCTATTAGCGGCAGGGTGGTGAATTAAAGACTGAGATGATGCCGTGGCGCGTTAGGAGCAGACGATCTTGGCTGACCCTGGGCTATGGCCAGGCCTCCTTGCCTGACCATGCAGGGCCTCTCTTCCGGGCACATTCTACACCGCGACTCCCAGAATTACCCTTCCTGGGGGCCGGCAGGGACTTGGGAGGCCCTGCGGACTGATGGCGCGGGAGGGTCGGCCTGCTAATTTCCACAGATAAGACAATAATGCCGTCGCGATGCGCGGTGTCGGAGAAGGGCAAGATCAGTAGACAAGCTAAAAAGTGCGGATAAATAGCAGTAAGCCAGCCGACGATTTGGAGCCATCGCTGCGCATGGAATTGAAGAGCCGGGTCTGAGATGAGTCAAGGGGGGCTCCGAGCCAGTGCCGACTCTTTCATAGTAAGGTTGCGCGCGCGCCACACACACACCGGTCGTCTGCCCTCTCGCCGTCTGCCCTCGTCCCCTCTCCCTCTCCCTCTCTCGTCTCTCTTCGCCTCGTGGCGTCTCTCGTGCTGGCTCTTCTCTCTCTCTTCTCTCTCTCTCTCTCTCTCTCTCTCTCTCTCTCTCTCTCTCTCTCTCTCTCTCTCTCTCTCTCTCTCTCTGATTAGCCAGTTGTCACAGATCACAATGACAGACACAGCATAAACACTGCTGGTGGCGAGAGTTTGAGCTGTGACAGTCAGTCAGTCAGCCAGTCACCCAGGCAGGCAGGATTAGGCGCAGAGTGACAGCGGGTGCGCAGGCTGAGCACAACAGGCATAACATTCAGAGAGGCGACAGTTAGTGAGCCCTATATGCTAAGACAGAACCAGAGTCATGCAGAACTCCAATTTGTGCGACAAATCACTCTTGTTCTCCATCTCTGGCGTCTCACAAAGACACACAAAATTCCCTGCCCAGCTGAGTGCAAAGAGAGGAAGGAAGACGAAGTGATTGTACAGGCAGACAGCGACAGAGCCAGAGAGGGGAGGGGCGGCTCTGTATGAGGACAGACACCATGGGAACCAGTGGTCTAAACCAGCCCCTTGAGCCTGCCTGCCTGCATGGTTTTTTCGCTGCTGACTGGCTGGCTGGCTGCTTCCTACGCTATGGGAGGATGCTCTGGCACAGCCTGCTGACTCAGCCAGCCTAGTAAATTATGCTTGGAATTGGGCAAACAATTAAGAGGTACATGCCTCCCAGACACTAGGAGAACAAAAACAACCTTTCTGCAGAGAGGAGGCTGGGCTTGCGTTAAGAGTTTGCCGGGTGCATCATGGGAGCGGAGAAGAGACACCCGCAGATGTAGAGTAGGTATAGATTGCATTGATCCTGAACGCCTAGAGCAAAACTCTTTCAGATATACGATACACTGGTAGTCGCTTCATGCAAAACACAAGAAGAAGTAAAAGTTTCCCCCTCAGGAGGCAGCAGGGTGATACATTATACTGTAAAGTAACTATGGTATAATCAATCAAGGTCTGGTACCCGCACTGCCAGGGCAGGGGTTTTCACAGTCCCTTCGTTTTGCCAGTGTACTATTATCTAAAGACTCTCTGAACACGTAATAAAAAAAAATTGAAATAAAAGAATCATTCCAATTTCTATATGAAATTGGAATGATTCTTTTATTTCACTGAAGGCAAAGTCAATTGTTTTTCCGCTCAGGTTGAAATGGAAAAAAAAGCAATAAACAGATTGTATTGTCTGTACCGAGAATTAAAATGCACCGTTGATGGGTTCACACAGTCACACTATTACGTATTCAATATTCTGCAATAACTTAGCGGTGCGAGCGGTTACGCCCGCACAATGGATGATCAAATGTGCGGTATGTTACACGCCCCTGATTGGATCGCTAGTATGGATTAGACAGCCACACTGTTGTGCACCCTGGAGTCGTAATAAAATGCAGCCGGCCAGGGTGTAGATTCTGCCTGGATGGAAGGCTTCAGCCTCATCTCAAGAATGGATGGACACGCTCCTCTCTGAGGCTTCCTCTATCCTACCCAGGAGACAGAGCTACTCGTTCTACACTTGTTTCTGCCGCCGTGGCTTTTAAATATGTAATTTTCCGCATGTGATAGCATGGCAAAGCAGCTTTCAAAGAAATAACATTATAAGCGGCGTTTTGGCGGGGCGTGTGAAATCTTGGCTTTGATTAAACCCGGGTGACTTCAGAGCATGAGTTCATTCACTTAGTGACTGAGGGGAGAGGGCAACCTCAGGGAAAGGCATTTCCTCAGGATTGTTGCGTTAAGACGGGAGGAAGTAGAAAGGAATGAGCCAACAGGCCTTTCACGGTTTGAGTCACAGTACAACAAAAAGAAAAAGCATAAGCATAAATTGTACTATATTTTACCTATTCTGATTCCTCTGCTGGAATAGAAGAGTTAGTTACATAATGCCAATGGCTGAATGCCACGTATAAGGCATTGCAGGGCACACGAGTCCATGATGAAATATGTCACAATAAGCTGTGGACCCACTAGCAGCAACTCAGAACTGAATCGCTAAAGGCCATGACAGCAATCGGTCCCTGGGAATTAATTAAACCACGATAAAAGCAAGTTAATCAAAGAGCCGTTTAAAAGCTTGTCAAAGTCACATTGTAAACCTTTCTGCGCTCTTATTGTGAATTAAAAAGACAACAATCAAGATTTCTTTTGAGACACCCCCTGTCTCTTGTGGTCAAACCAAAAAGACAGTGGAGGAGAGATGATAAGCCAGGTAAGGCTGAGGATCAGGCACCGGGGACAGGGACGATATGTGTTGCGCATCGATTTGGTCGTAGGATGTCTGGAACTGGCACTTTATGTGTATTGTAATGGGTGTTAAGGTCTTAACAAACACACACCAACAACAGATCTGCGGCGATGCGATCACTTGACGTCTCCCTCTTAAAACCAAACACTGTACCGAATGCTGATGTGTGAGGTTTGCGGTCTGATGGGTCCTTATGCATTTGTTCCTTTGGGTTCCTTTACCTTTATTTATTTTTGCTTAGTCCTGCTCTCTCTCGCTTCCTCAAGGGGACAGCGGTTATTGATTTTCTGTCAGGGGATGACATCAATGTCCCCGAGCTGCACTAAAACCAGTAACGTTGTCAAGTTCTAAACAGCCAGACTAGTAATCAGTAACCTTCCTTTGTTATTTTACTAGGAACATTATCAGCGCTCTCCGTCGACTGGGAATATTACCTTTATTTATTTTTACTGCCAAATAAGCTTTAGAAATTGAACTTCAACCGAAACAAATCAATACTGTTAGTGTTTTACCTTCCTTGCATACAAATGTCCCCGATGGGAGTCCCCTCGCACCACACACACACACACACACAGACACACACTTACAGCGAGCCATGCTTTGACCTTGCAGAGTGGAGAGGAGAGGCTGGAAAACAGCTGGTTATAAGATGGAGGAAACAGGCACTACACATAATTGCCTTAGTACACTTAAACATTTGTGGGCAACACTATCCCTTGCACACAGAGACACAGACTCAGACACAGACACAGACACAGACACAGACACACACAGACACACACACACACACACACACAGGGAAACCGGGCGAGCGGGTGAGAAAGAGACTGTGGAACATTGAATTCCCTCATTCGGTAAACAACGTAAGCGGTGTACGGAGGTATGAAAAGGAAGTGGGTCTGTGCTGCTTGTCAAATGTTGATGGTAAATTAAAATCCATTAGAGTCACTGGCATGACAGAGACGTTGACACTAAGACTTATTAAAAATGTCAGTCGCTGGTATCGCAAGACTACTTTAGGTGCACGTACATCCACAACATCCCCTCATCTTCATTTCTCGATTCATCCTCTGTGTTGCTTGTCATGTGCAGTCAAGGTGCGAGTTTATGGTTGGGAGGTCCATCCTGTGATAAAGCGTCATCGCTTAAAACCGTGGGTGTGTGTGTGTTTTGACACACACAATGATGGTGGTTTACTTTTGCTGACACAATGTGTATGTGCCTTGCGCGGCACGTGTGGTTAGCTTTCACACTGACGCGAGGTGATGGAAGTAGACGTTCATTGCATTTGGTTTTTTTTATTATCCTTGCATGAAAAGTAATACGAGACAGCAGAGTCCTATTCTGCTGAGAATAGATAATGAAGTTCCAATGTGACAAAGACAAAGGCAGGGGGGGGAAGAGAGAGAGAGAGAGAGAGAGAGAGAGAGAGAGAGAGAGAGAGAGAGAGAGAGAGGAGAGAGAGAGAGAGAGAGAGAGAGAGAGAGAGAGAGAGAGAGAGAGAGAGAGAGAGAGAGAGAGAGAGAGAGAGAGAGAGAGAGAGAGGCTGCTTAATAATTTATGAAAAAGAAATGTTCAAATGGATTTCTGTAAACAAACAACAACAATGCTGACAGTAATTTGACAAAGACATAGCTAGACTGTAGAACCATCTCCCACCGAGACACGTACTCCTCCCTTGTCATATGAATATATAATAATCATAGTGTGTATGAATATAAAAATGTAGGACCCTGCTAACCCATAGCTATGGGGCTGATAAACCTTGACAAAGTCCACTCGTGTGATAACATAGGAAGCGGGTGCAGACGGACAGACAGAAGCAACAGCAGAGCCTCTAAAGAGAGACAAGATGAAACAGGGAGCAATGGCAGCAGGGGACCCGGATAACCAAGGTGAAGGTCTGTGTGTGCGTGTGCGTGTGCGTGTGTGCGTGTGCGTGTGTGTGTGTGTCTCTCTTTGCACGTGCGAATGCCGTTGCATGTTTGTGGGACTATGTGTGTGAGTGTCTTGGGCGTTTGTGTGCGTCCGAGTGTGTGAGGCAGAGAGCGAGAGTGATGGATGTGCGCGGGGGAAGTCGGCACCAGAGAAAGTGAAAGCAGACAGAGACGGAGTGAGGGAGAAAAAAAGAGGAACAGCTAAATGATGAAAGAAGAGGAAGTGGTGACAGAGGAATAGCACAGTGCTGTACAGAAGACGATAGAGGGAGAGGACAGAGGGAGAGAGGAGGAGATATAGGAGAGGACAGAGGGAGAGAGGAGGAGATATAGGAGAGGACAGAGGCAGAGAGAGGGAGAGGACAGAGGAATAGCACAGTACTGTACTGAGGACGATAGAGGAAGAGGACAGTGGAAGAGAGGGGAGGTAAAGGGAGAGGACAGAGGGAGAGGGGAGACAATAGAGAGAGAGAGGACAGAGGGAGAGAGGAGGAGATATAGGGAGAGAGGACAGAGGGAGATATAGGGAGAGAGGACAAAGGGAGAGAGGAGGAGATATAGGGAGAGAGGACAGAGGGAGATATAGGGAGAGAGGACAGAGGGAGAGAGAGGGAGAGGACAGAGGAATAGCACAGTACTGTACTGAGGACGATAGAGGGAGAGGACAGTGGAAGAGAGGGGAGGTAAAGGGAGAGGACAGAGGGAGAGGGGAGACAATAGAGAGAGAGAGGACAGAGGGAGAGGGGAGACAATAGAGAGAGAGAGGACAGAGGGAGGGAGGAGGAAGGAGAGGACAGAGGAAGAGGGGGGAAATTGAGAGAGAGGACAGAGGGAAGGGAGAGAAGGAGAGGACAGAGAGAGAGAGGGGAGACGGTAGAGAGAGAGAGGACAGAGGGAGGGAGGAGGAAGGAGAGGACAGAGAGAGAGAGGGGAGACGGTAGAGAGAGAGAGGACAGAGGGAGGGAGGAGGAAGGAGAGGACAGAGGGCAGGAAGAGAAGGAGAGGACAGAGGGAGAGAGGGGAGACGATCGAGGGAAAGGACAAAGGGAGAGGATAAAGTAGAGTGAGAGGACAGGGGGAGGGAGGAGACAATCGCGGGAGAGGACATAGAGAGGGAGAGACAGAGAGGAGAGAACAAAGGAATTGAACAGAAGAAGAAAAGATACGATAAAGAGACAGGACCGAGGGAGAGGGAAGAGGAGGAGAGGACAGGAGGAGAGAGGAGACGATAGGGAGAGAGGGCAGAAGGAGAGAGGAAAGAGGGAGAAACGAGGGGCGGAGAACAGGGGTAATGGACCGAAGGGATACTTTGGAGTGACAGAAAAGGGGTGAAAGATAGGACAGTCCGAAAGAGGATTTATTTTCTTTTGGTATTAACAACCTTCTATATCACAGTGGGAGGGTTTTTTGGGAAAGCTTTTGGAAGCAATGCCACATCAAATAAGCGCTGTGATGCAGGGGGAAGTCTGCCCGACCACTTTTGTTGTTGTGGTTTTGAGTATGACTTGCGCAGTTCTCATTTTCTCCAACAATTGTGCAATAGCAACTCAACAACCGGAGCCCTCATAGTTAGGAATGTGCTTTCTGTGTCCGAAGAAAACATGCGAAACGTCAGCGTGGAGCAGTAGGCCTACGCAGTATGCCTTCCAGCTACAATAAAGTCTGTAAGGCCTTTTTGAATCCCCTGCTAGACCTAGTCAAAATGTCTGATATCAAATTATTAAATTAAACCAATTTTGCCTAATTCACCCAAGAACATTGATATCTCCAGTCACTTAACGGATGTACAATGCTTGTGAAACAATTAGATAGGCTTTATTGTAGGACACTAACAAATGAGCATGTGTGTTGTTGAAACAGGCCAAATTCAATTCAAAAGATTTCATTTAGATAAATTAAAATGTTTAGATTAAAACACGCAATCCATGTCTCAGAGACTCTCTATAGATTCCATCTACATTTCTTGTTTAAATTATTATAAAACTTTACGTTTGTCTCAGACTCACCCACACAGACATGAGCGAATGTTCTTCGGTCATGTTCCATGGTATAGCTCCAGGCCTGTGAAATATAATTCCCTCTTCATCCCTGCAAGGAAACAGATTTTTTCCCTACACTAAATTCTTTACATTCTTCCTCGGCAGCAGAGCCCATTTATAGCCAATAGCCAAGGCTAATTCCCGTGGCACTCATTTCTTGCGAGAGCTCTACTTCATGAGGTTTTTATCGTGCATTCCTCGTTCCAGAACAACATCAAGAACCAAAAAAGAAGGAGGGGGACGACCATCTCCCCGTCTCACAAATCACAAGAGAGCCGTCAAAGAGTCCCGATAAAGACGCATCGGCATTCACGATATTTACACTGAGCGGCTGCTAGTGAGCAAGCGGACAATGACTCCCATGCAAGGATCCTCTGGAAAAAAACATAAAACATCTAATAGCGTGATGTTGAACGCGCTGAGCGCTCCGACCACAGACTCCGCAGAGGGCTGAGGCTGCACAGCGAGAGCCGGAGAGGGAAAACAGAATAACCCTAACCCTCGCCGTACCCCAGAAGAAGACGAGAGAGACTTTGAGCATAGAATCAAGAATCGGTTGCTGGTTTTTTGTTGGTGAATTGGATGTGATACAACGCTCTCATTCAGTATCATTGGTTGGTCAAATAAATACATGGAATAATGAGAAAGGGTCAGAACTAGAAGTTAAGTGCAAGTGAAGTGAGATTTGCATAATTTGGACAGAACGTGGTCCCTAAAGGAACAGGTGTGTTGAGACAGAGGGCAGCCAGGAAGCAGTACCACTAATAGCAACATTTAAACTAGCGAAGATGTAACGCTCTACAGTATGTTTCGCATTTTGAGACAGCACACATAATGGGCACTTGAATACCTTTGTCATGGCTTTTGTTGGTGCATCTTTCAAATATCTTTTTCAAAAAATTGGGCTCTGTTTTAAGACAAGTTGGCTTAACAGGCCTAGAATCAACAGGCCACGAATCGTGTGCAGCTCTCTTTTATGGAACCGCATAGGAGTCTAGAGACTGAAAGAAGCTGACCGTGCCTTGGATAGAGATGCACGTCTCTATCCAAGACTATCCGGTCTGGGTGTAAATGGGGAGGGAAGAAAAATCAATGTTACTTAAACTCAAAAGGTTGACCAAGCATAAATTCCCATCCAACACGTTAAATTTAACCTACCAGTACTCACTCTGCCCTATTGAGTAGCTCATCTAGTCAAAGCCTATACACGGGCAAATCAAGATGAGGAAAATACAGCAGATAGTAGGTGTGAGAGAGATAGAAAGGTATGTTGATAGACAGAGAGAGAGAGTGTATGTGTTTGCGTCACTGATAGAGGTGGACAAACACCAGAATAAAGATACCATTTACTATATAGAAAGAGACGAGAAGCAATTAACCGACGGCAGGCCATCGTCAATGGTCTCCTATATTCTACTGCGTTTTGTATGTTTTACAGCCTGGGCTCCCACTGAACCAGCAGACCAGATCCCATAAAGCAGCAGCAGAGCCCTGGAGGGACATCCGAGATGAGAGGGAGAAATGATGCTCTTCACATGAATACATTCCATGCGCACCACAGAGAGCAGGGTTTGCGCACACAAAAGGCAAAAATCCCCCACAACAGGGACAATCCCCGTAACAGCTGCCTAAAAGCTCATGCTGACTAATTACATAGATTACACGCAAATTGTTGCGCACGATGCCATTGGTTCAGTCGATGGACGAGGACAGAGAGAGAAACGGGTGTGGGTGGTTGAGAGGGGGGGGGGGGGGTTCAACAACAGCTCAAAACGAAACACTTTGGACTTTTCCAACCTTACTTCGTCAAAGCCGCTGTCCTCTTTCTTTGAACGCCTGCAGGGGGAAAGAAAGAGAAGAGAGAAAGTAAGAGATATCCTGCCAAACAATGGAAACTTCTGAGGAACGAGCAACATCCTAAAGGCCATGGGGGAGGGGGTTGGTGGGGGGTACATTCTGTGTGCTTAGGAGACGCAGGAGGAGACGGTGTGGATGGCTCCGAATTTGTAACTGTTAACACTGTGTTTTGCCACGATTTTTGGACAGCAAACATTGAAGAAGAATTAGACATGGCGGCCATATCGGTGACCTTTCGTGATGGGCTTTGTTAGCCAGAAGAGCACCAGGAGAGATATAACAGCGATGTGGTTCTAAGCGTAGCAGCTTTACCCCCTTGAACACATCAAATTCCAGGGGGGTAGGTCCCTGTGATTGCTTTGTGAAAGCAATATCCATCTCGTTTAACAATAACTGAAGGTTAACCACTCTGTCCGGGAGATACCGCCACCTTGACAGTCGTTGACGCATGACAGCTACCCCCCCATCCACAAGGTTTGGTCAATAACAAACACAATGCATACAGCCAGCCCCCTCCCTGTCAAAGCCACTGTTTTAAAAGTTTAATAATTTCAACCTTGGTTTTAATGGGCCATGTCTCCGAACAAACGAAGGGGACCCCAGAATGGCTCCGGAGGAGGCTTGAGAGGGGTGGAGCTGGTGAGATGGTGTGGTGGTGATGGTTTTTTTTTTGGAGGGTGGGGTTAGGTGTTAAAATTACTTTTTCAATGTCACAGTTAGTGTTTGAGTAAGACTCCATCTACGCTGGGCCATAAATAGTGCAAATTTCCGCTCCAAGGCTTTTACGGTCACAATAATCCCCACCGTGGCCATATGACCAATCCCACTGCCGTTTTAAAAGACGCCAAACTGCACAAGATCCTTACCAAAACCAGATGGTCATCATGAGCATGAAGGCTTAGAGAACAGCTATTTTAGAGTTTTCTGATGTTTTTTAAAGTAGGAAAGTGACACATTAACATAATGAAATATGTGATTGATAGAATGTCACAATTTTACAAAAAGACTCAAATTGAAGTGGCAGCTAATTTTAATGAATAGCCTATATTGTTAAAATAGACAATTATTACCTTGTGCCTGCAAGTCATATTTTTCTTGTTGGTGGGCTTGATTAAAAATCTAGTGGGAAAACTTATGCCCATAGACTATCTTAATAGTGTGTTGAGACGAAAGGACAAAGAATCTCTAATGCTGGCAATCGATGATGAAAGTAGAGCGCGTGTTGGTTAAGGAAAAGAGGACCATATCCGCGCGCCGGAGAAAAGTCAATGCCAATCTTTCTTCAACCGCAAGATCGACACACTGTAGATTGAATTGAATGCAATTCTCATCTTATCCAAACAGGCTGCTCTGTTAGCATTAATTTTAGAAAAATAGATACTCTCGAGTAGACACGAAATGAAAGATACAGACATC
>OLKM01007797.1:0-10768 GCA_900291075.1 Melanogrammus aeglefinus | reverse complement strand
GTAAATTCTATTTCTCAGTCATAGCTCAGAACGTGGCCTTTTAAAAAGAAAGAAGGCGGTCTCGACAAAGATCAATGCTCTCCGTCGCCTCGAAAGAGGAACGATGGGATTCTGCTGAAAGAAGATGCAAACAGCATGTGGGCAAGTCATTTCTTTCTGCAGAACTTCCCTTTTTATTTTATCTCGAAGACTTGCAAGAATTGTTAAAGAATGGGTTTAAGTAATGCTCTACAAAATACTAAAAAGCGAAAAATCACAAAATTATTCTTCTTTGAGAGGGGTGTTATTTATGATTCACCAATAACATTAACTGTAAGATTGTTTGAATTGTAATTTTGAACAAAAACGTTTTGTAGAGTGATTAATTCATTAGTTTACACAGCGCTATTTGCTTTGAAGAAGATTACATTTGGTTCTGTTATGTTAAATATTAGAATGGGGAAAGAATCATTGTTCTGATCCTGGCAATCATTTTTTCAACATTGAAGGCATCTTATCTAATTCGGCTTCAGTCGAATTAAAGATTCCAATGCTTTTCATTTTCCAGGCTACAGTCAAGGAGCTTTTCCATGGAGGCTTATGAGGCGACTGCGCTGCATTTGGGCCAAGGCCCAATTGGAGCGTTGAAGCGACAAATGAGGGAAGTGAAAGTCAAGCCTTACATGCAACGTAGTTGACTTAGTGTCCTGCCAGCTGGGAGGAGGAAAGTCTGAGGAAGACTTGGCAGGAGGAGTCCTGATGTGACGATAGGCGATGAAGACGAAGACTTCTAGGGACCATCCACAGGTTGACTCAAGTCCATCAGTTATTGTTATTGACACGGGAGGGGACACCAGGGTGGCAAGAGTACAGGGAGAACGGTAAAGAGAGAACAGGGGAAGAACAGGGTGGCAAGGGGTCAGGGTGCAAAGGGACACGGGAGAAAGAGGACAGGGGGACAGGGTGCAAGAGGACGGGGTACAGGGGACAGGGTGCTTGTTATGTGAAGGTAATCGTTGTAATAAAATTGTTCAAAAAGTATTTTGGTGTACATGTCTCTAAAGTGAAATAGGCTTTCATTGCATGACAAGTGAGGGTGCCAGAAGGGACAAGAACGCAATCCTTAACAGGAAATCCCATTTTGCTGCAGGTTCAAATGTTGCCGCTGTATACAGCATTATGTAAACAAGGTGCAATGTATTTCTCTCAAACGGCTCGCTAAGCATCTGGCTCTTGCTATTCAGGGTTCATGCTGGTAATACTCATCACTTATTGTAATGGGAAAAATGATATTGGTTTTGTACCTAATACACAGGATTGATTTCCCTTGTGCCATCGGATCCAGATGAGGCTGTTTCACAGAGGCATAATTCAGAAACATAGAATGATAATTGAGATCCCTGAAAATGATTATTAACGTAAACCGTTTGTTTATATGGGGGGGGGGCGCAGGGGGGGTTGGCACTGGAGAACATTTGTCAATATTTTTTATGCTGCTAGGCGTAGAAGGTTCACGGGATTTTCAAAGCGGAGAATGTTTATTGTCGGAGGAGGAGCCACGGCAGGCGTCGTGATAACTTTTCCGTAAAGTGCACAACAAGTACTCGAATTTGGAACGAGTCACTCAAATCTGAAAAATTAGCCGTACACTCAGTGAGTAGATAGGTGCAGATAGTGTACTTCCTTTAAGTATACTCATGGAAGTACGGGTATTAGAACACGGCAAACCGTACTATCCAATGAGTATACTTTAAAGGCGAAGTATACTATAAACTGTACTATCTGAGATACGGATAGTGTGAGTGCGTTCAAAATCGAGTACTTCCGTAGGTGGACACTGAACCGAAATTACGAGTCACGACTGCCCGCCGCGTCTCCTCCCCGGCATAAACATCCGCTTTGAAGCGGTGAACTCTTTACGCCTAGGCAGCTATAAAAAGCTATAAAAATTTAACTACAAAAAGGACTAGTATTAATGCAGGCTAATTGTGTAAAAATGTAACAAAACTGAATCCGCCTCTTCCACTACGTAGCTAAGATGGCTGCCGTTGAGTACGGAAAGTGTCGCTTTCGATCCCCGGCTTCACGATTACCACCGTTGTTGAGTACGACAATCCGGGTCCTTGTGAAGGTATACTTATTTTTTCGGCAGGATCTGAATTGGACACAACATTTGACATAGTAAGTACGGAGAGGGGATAGTACGGATGAGAGAGGATTATTATATACTTTATTATTATGTAATTGTTATTATATAATTAGATGTCCCTATACTATAATAATAATACTCAATGAAGTACGGGTATTTGAACGGCACCGGAAGTGAGCGTCGCCCTGGTGTTCCCTTTGACACAAGCCAACGGTCTTTCCATTGGATTTTGTATATTGCAGAAATAAGCTTTAGGTGCAAACACAAGTTTATGAATAGGGGGGGGGGGGCATGGGAAATGTAAAATGAAAAATAATATACTTTTGTGTCGAACCACGGGTGTGGACGCCGTGTTCGCGGAGCCCGCGGGGGCGATTCTGGGCATTGGCTTGTCAGTTGGACAATTGGGGCTTTGTTAACTTTGAGTTTTGTTGTTGAGGTTTTAAGTGGGAGGTGAATCGCGGTTTCGGAGATAATTATGTGGTTGTGTGTTTGTTCTATTAAGATATTCATTGTTCATGTAGTGTGTTCATTTTGTTGTCGACATTCTCCCCTTGTCACTTGAGATGTAGAGAGTGAGGGTTGAGGTGCGCGCATTTGGCTTGGTAGTCTGCGCTCGGTGAGCGCAGCCGCTGTTACGTCACGCGGATGAAGGTCTCGGCTTTCAAGGTAGTAATTACCCATAGGCGCCGTATAGTGGGCAGAATCCTGCCAAGTAATTTCAAACGAACTCTCGTTGTCGAGCGTGTCCCCCACCTCAAGAACGAGTCCGCTCCGTCACCTCGCCGGTCAATGACAACGTGTCATACACACCTCTAACGAACCTGTATGCTCCCCCCCTTGGCCGCGAAATCAAAGAGGACGATCCCCTCGCCCCTGAACACGAGCGTCCCCCCCCAACAAACGTGTCTCCCCGCCCCCGCCTTTCGGTCCCGGTTACCAACAGTCCTAACCCCCCCCCACTCACTCAAGTATCGTGTCCACAAATCTGGCCGCGAAACAGCGGCCGCGTGATACTGTAGGTAATAACACGAAGGTTTGTTTTTTTTACGTATGAAAATAGTACGTATGCGAGTAGTCTTCGAAACGTACCACCGTGCAACGTTTTTTTCTTGGGCGACTGGGTTGGACTCATCCCGTGCAGAGGCAAACCCGCGGGCGTGGGTGGGTACGATGTGTACGCTCTGGCTGGCATGCTCACCGAGCCAGGGCAACGGGGTGAATCGGTTAGCAGCCGCACGGATGACGGGCACGCGCAGGGGTGGTGTGGTACTTTGGGATGTACCTGTGGCTGAGACGGGGCCTCGAGCCGGGACTACTATGTGACCGAACCGCTCTCGGGTGGCCACACACGAGATCGAGATGGCAGGCTGTTGCGCACTGCAAGCGCAAGGCTGCCCGTCTCGTGGCCAACGGGCAGGTTCCCGACGCCTTTACCTCGCAGAACATTTACGCCGGGCTAACACTACTCGTATCGCAGGAGTGTAGTTGGGGCTATACTCAATGTTTACACGAGTGCCGAGCTAATCCCTACGAGAGTCGCTAGTAGAGTCACATTAAGCTTCGGGCGTGCGGGGTAGTCAGCGGACGCCGTTTAATCTTGTGTTCTGCGGTGCTGCAGGCCGGTAAGGGAGCACGAAGGCCTTGCTTAAAAATTAACTTTCAACAGCCCCTTGCCCCGCAAAAACCGTACCCGCCGTAGCTGCCGCGCGCGGCGGCCTTTCGGCTGCCTATTTATACGGTCATCCGATTCGACGCCATTGCATCTGCGACGACGGCCCAGTCTCCTGTCTTCAATTTGGATTCCATTGACGGGGACAAGCTTCCAACCCACGACTCCATCCAGCGCTCGAGCGGCACCGAGGCTACACTGAGACGATATGACGTGGCTTTAGCTGGATAGCCGCTGACGGTCAGGTTCCTGGGGCTGCGTCCGATCTAGCGTAGCCCTGTGCTGCAGCGCGCCGCCAACCATTCGTTTCGTCGCCAAGTACGGTTCAATTTCCACCAGACGAGCGCGGAGTACGATATTTTGACTGTGCTGTAGTTCCCACTAGCATTTAGGGCTCTGTTTAGTGAAAGACACGATGCGCTGGCCGGGTGTGAGCCTCTACTGAGCGCTCTGTTTCCGTCCCCGGATTAACGACTCTCCTCATCGCCGGTATACTTCCCCTGGTGAGAGATGGCGACCGCCATCGTGCATACACAAGGGAATAAGAACGCACTCGTCCGTTGGGGGGTACGCGCGCACCTTAACGGCGTCGTGTAGCACTCCGTCAGCGGACGTCACTTCTTTGCCCAACATGACATACCCTGGCGTACGGCGCCAAGACCTAGTCTCTGGTCCTGTGACATTGTACACCCCTTAGATTACGACATCCCGGCACCAATTGGTCGGACCTGCCATTAAATAGTAACGCCTAATCAATGCCCGCGCACAGGCTATTGCACCTGCCGGCTTTGCCTGGCCCCGGCAGCCCAGACCACCTTCCCGTGGCCCGGGCCGCTCCACCAGCCGCGAATGACAGACCATCTTTGACCTAACCAAGAACACACCACGTACGTGCGACAACATAAAGGCGTCACCACCGCCGGCGTCCACCTGCGGAGCGAGTTTCAAGATCTAAGAGCGGATCAGCATGATAGCGGCGGCGTTTCAGCAGAACTACTTCTCCCCCTCATCCTCGGCACCATAGTTTCCCAATTACCAGCCCAACAAAAGAGTAGATCGCATTAATTACATTCACCATATAACGTCCAGCGCCTATCCAACCTAGCAACGCGCACGGACACGCGGTACAGCAGGCCTAGCGACGGTACAGAAGCCAGCAGACTCACAACGGCGCGCCGATGCCGTCTGAAGATGCATATCAGATAGCAACCGCAGTGGCCCTAGACATGTTAGCTTGTCAAGAACAAAGGGTCCTGTTCACATGTATTCGGCGACTCAGGCTGCACCCATTCCATCCCCCAGCAACACGGCCCCTGATGGGTCGGTGGCTAGGGCCAGAGGGCCTCTCACGCATCTCGCCTCCGAGGCGCGGTCGACTCTGAAATCGATAACCCCATGTCGCCAAGAAGAGCGGATGTCTGACGTGTCGGGTAAATCGATACTCTTGGGCCCTCACTTGCAGACCTGAGGATTGTCTGACTGCTGTTGCTCGGGCATATGCGAAAGGGTCCTATCTAACTCACTGCCTCAATCACCACGGCCCTCAAGAAAGAGAGCCATCCCCCTCACTACTCCGAGGCGGACAGCCTCCCTCATGCCCCTACCTGGGACCTGCCTGACCAGCTTCGCCCAACGACGGTCAGGGAGGACCAGTCTAGTCGCCCACGGACTTGTCTATTGACTTAACGACTACACCTACCCCCCCCTTCCCGGCTCCTCCGCCCCGCCAACTTCGACCACGCACGCGCCTCTGACGACCCGGATGTGCCTCCCCGTGATCTGCTTGCTGCCCACCCCGGTGACGCGACCCCGGGCTTCCTGGTTTTCGGCGTCTCTACCCCCCCGACCCCCTTGCCGCCCCCACCGCTGCCTGCGATGTGCTAGTAACCTCTTACAGGAGGTGGTGGCACCATATGCCCCGTCCGCAACCGCAGCAGACATGGGCCGCTCCTCCCCGCTGGAAGAGCCCACGCCCCGGACCTGAGGATCTCCGTTCCGTTCCGGTATACCGGGGGGCCCGGCCCCTTCCTAATGGCTTGAGGGCGCCCCTATGGCTGTATGTGCTTTTTACGCCTCATTTATGTATAATGCCCGCTCCTATATCTACACTTGTGCCTTTTTAAAATTGTTTTGTGAATTTGTTTTAATCCCTTGCACCCCACGTCACCACGACACCAGTACTGATGATGTTGTTATGAGTTGATTGTTCGTTGGTGTGCTCCCCGCTGCACATTGCTTATGTTTCCCTCGGGATAGCGCCCTGGGCCGGAGGTACATGATAATAAAAGGGTCGAAAACTAAGTATGGGGGTGGTACTACGCCTACTTCCATGCTGCCGCCCATGTGCAGCCCTGGCAGGCGATAGCGACTGATTTCCCCGCCGCTCATATATATTGGGTTTGTGTCTCTATTCAATGATGCAGTTTTGCTTTTTGAGGTTGTTTTTTTAGGGTTGACTTGCGGTTGTGTTTCATGTTGTTGTTGTTGTTTTCTGACGTTTGTTTAGCATTTTTTGTCTAAGTGTCGAATTTGATGGCCTTTGGTGTATTTCCTTATTTTGCTTTCTGTTTATTTTCAGCTTTGCACATTCACATATTTTGTGTAATCTTGTCAGCGGGATACTCACCTTGCTGTGGCCGGGGTGGATGCCACCCCCTTAGGCGGGGTGGTGTATGGCATACTCATGTCGATAGCGTGGGTAGCGTTTCTCCGCACGGTGGTTCCCCATAACACACCGGCCAGAGCGAATTGAGTTTAAATATCCGAGTGCTCGGTGTTCACTATTTTGTGTATTAATGGTGTTCACCTTTCTGGTGTTTTGGCTTGTGTCCACGTGCTGCTGCGTATGCGCTGAGGTCCCCACCTTTTCCGATCCCCAGTAAGTGAAGTCGCCTGGCGGCGACTTGAGGGGGATATGATGGGAAAAACAATACTACTGAAGCATGACCACATGATAGAAATGCACACACACAAAGGCCACGCACATGCACAACACCGTTATATCACCTACTATCTGAGCCAACACATGAGTAACCGATCCAACCATCCAGCAGGTCAAGGCTCTCGAACCATGGGCCAGGAGGACACGCGCGAGCACCATACAACCTCGTAGAGCACATGACACATGATAAAGAAACACACCAACCTGAAACAATATACATCACACCACTAGGCCTTAACCGACCACCCTCCAGGTCCAAGACACCCCGAAGCAGGGGCAGAAGCGGACACGAGCAAACACACCACATTACCACATACACACATAAAACACGCCTTTAATCTTTGTCTAAACCCACGCAGCGAGTAACCCGCCAGGCCACTTCCAGATTAAGGGCCGAACCCAAGGCCAGTCCTTTAATCTTTAGCCTAAAACCCACGCAGAGGAGTAACCAGGCCAATCATTCACAGATTCAAGGCCGAACTGAAGGCCAGTCCAGAACTCAGACAATGTACCACACATTTGCGAACCACTGGTGGCCCAGCCGTTACTACTGATAACCATAGCACACCATATAACTTCCCTAGATACTTCCCTGAGAAAACCCTTCGCACCTGATCAGAAAGAAACACTGGGGCACTCATAAATCTATCACCGAACCAGAGCCACAAGGTCAAGATGTGCCACTCAGAGACACCATAACTAACACCATACCTAAAGCACACACACCTCGTTTAGGGAGGAGAACACACGGCATAAGACCATACCACACAGATCATCTCGACGCTCTTTCTGACAGCAGAACTTTCCAGGGGCGAAGCTCTAGACGACCTCAGCGCCTGTTAGGGACTTAGAAATATTACCGATCTCTCACGCTTTATGTACCTGGTATCACTTTTGTATTTTCACTTAATAAATCCGAGGCCCTCGTGCTGATAGAATTTATCACCTCTCCGTCTCATTTTCTCTGGTCAAGTAGCTAGACAGACTGATTTTTCCCAACACAATCGTGCCTCGAACAGGGTCAGCAAGGTTAGGGATGTCAATGCCCTGAGTTTCGAGAAGTTTGATATCTTTAACAAGTGACTCAAGAATTGAATTAAACCCGTAAGTTTTGATATCTTGCGCATGGAACAGTGCACATAAATGAATGTTTTCGAGTGAGGAATTATACTTTGGGGGGAAATTCCTTAAAGTAAAATACATACCGCCAAGCTTGTAAATACCCTTTTTGGAACCCAATGGATTGGCAGTCTCAAAATCATCATAAAATAATTGAATCTGAATAGCATACTTGTCAGTGAAAAAAAGGGGGTTGCTCTTTTTATGTATAAATCCATCATTTATATCTGAATAAAACACGGTCTTTATAGATACACATTCAGATTTTCAGTAAAGAAAGCGCTTTTTGATCCTTATAAAATTGACTGCAGTGTTTTCTAAAAGTGGGATATATGAAAATGTATCGGTAACAACAACTCTTGGTTGTATGCTCCAGAGATCTTGTTTTTTCTGTTTTCAAAACGAGACCCAAGAATCTTCTCAACAGGATCAACAATATCCCACTTTTGTTTAAAATATTTGCTTCTTTTAGAAACCGAATTGAGTGAGGAGAAAGGGTTTTCAATTCCTTCAAAAGACTGTCTGAGTTTTGAATCAGTCTCTGGGTTCTGTGAGGTAAGACATTCAAAAGCAGTGTCCATTACTTGAGCTTGAATTTCATGGACTGCTTCTTCCATTGTGTTGACAAATGTGTCACTGACTGCGCAACACCTGCAGATTGTAACTGTGCAACAGCTGACCCACAAAACTCAAGGGTCGATTTATTTGTAACAGGAACGTCTTTAGAACTTTCATTAGAACATGTTGGCAAGTCACATGGTGAACATGCTGGCAATTCACATGGCGGACACTCAAAAGAGAGCTGACTACTCGGGTTAATATAACTATTTGACATTGTGTTGTGTACTCTATTCAAGTGCTTTCGGAAGCCTGAAAAAGATGAAAACTCAAAAATACAACCAGGCTGCCCACAGCGAATGCATAAATTTCTGGCTGAACAGAAGCCATGGGTCAACTTAAGGTGCCTCACCAATAAATTTGGGCTGTCACAATTTGCACTACAAACAAAACAAAACATTTTGACAATGTAGGCCTATTGTTATCCAGCTGCTCAGTTCACCGACCTTGCCCTTTTACCCAACCTTTTAATTAAGCAGCCTAGCTCTTAATTCTGCGACTCTAGGTGTTTCCTTCACCTGTCCAATATCTATTTCGTAGATTGTGGTCTGGATGAAGGTGAACATATTGTGAAGGACTTTGTTGTAGGACGTACCAAAGACGAAGTGACTTTTAAAAAGTTCATCAAAGGCTCCCACAGCGTTGGATGAATTACATGGGATTGCTTGCTTGTCGAGGACAATGTAGTACACGTGGATGCTGGTCTTCTTAGGTCCAACGGCCAGAAGATATTGTTGCTTGCTGTCCTTGATCGAATTCAGATGTTCTTCAACAGCATTTCCAGTCTGGTACAAAACAAAAACACATTTAGTAATAATTCATTACATTTATAAAGCACTTTAGAGTATCCCCATTACCATACTGAGGCATTGGGGAGATTCAGTGGCATTCAACAACACATCAGTGGACTCAGGCGGAATCAGGATTCGACCCAACAACCCTCAGATTGCTAGGCCAACACTCTACCACTGAGCCACTCTACACCCAATTGAGTCTATGCAGTACACGACAGGTCAGACCACTTTTGAAGACAGAAACCAACCTTTAAGAAGATGACAACATGTTTTTCGGCCTGGGAAGCAGACATCTTGCCTGGTCTCTTGCGACCTTGAGCAGCAGGTGGAATCAGGTGAAGCAAGAGAAGAATCGCCGCGATGTCTGAATCCCATTCTGAAGGAAATTAAAACATGACAGAACAGTTTTAGCAACAACATAAGGAAAGTTTGTCCATCTTTTTAAAAAGTTTTAAAAGGAACTGCTTGACCCCATATTGAAATCACAGAGGATTTGAACATTGTCAGAAAATCAGTATGCATGTTTTAGTTCTGTCTGTTTTTGTTACAAAATACGCAGTTGACGATTTTGCAAGATAAAAGAAACATATTTAAACCTGTATCATCGCCATCCGATGTCTTTTCTGCTGCGCTGATTAAGTCCAACAGGTCCGGAGATTGATGCAGTTTCTTGCTCTGCTCCACAATTTTGTGCTTGAATGCAGTTGGCCACCTCTCCAAAAACTTGGCAGAAATTGTATCGCCAAACAACATGGAAAAGTCTTGCTCAACCTTGGAAGACAAAACACAAGATTAAAAGTTAGGTCCTTAATTACTCATCTGTGTGCCAACTCAACACCTCCTGTAGTAGGCCTAACCAGCATTTGAGCAGTCCTACAAAACATACTCTGAAATATGCCGCTGATACGTATCGGTTTGTCTTTAGACCCCAAATACCTGTACTATGTCTATTCACTTCCTGCTATAGAAAGGCTATAAAACATTACTCACCAGTCCCTTTACATCCTTGAACCGTGGAAACTGGGTAAGCACCTCTCCACATTTCTCTGCATCTTCAATCATCTGCCGTCGGTACTGAAATGTAGTCTGCATCTTCTTCTTAACTGCATTCTCGTCAGAGCAGTACTTCAGGAATGAAATTGCCTCCTTACACTCTTCTCCAGACAGTTGTTCCAATGATCCAAGTTGTAAAGATCTTTCAGCTCTTGGGCCTCCAGAAAATGATTGGCTTGGTCGGCTTCGTTTCTGCGAACAGCTCCTTCTGCACTGGTCTTTATTTTCCACGAAAGATAACACCATACCACTTTGTGGATCAAGTAATGCTTCCCTTAAAAACGACAAGATATTGTACATTTACAAATCCTAAACTTAATTACTCCGTATGGGTTATGTACTGGAATTGCATATTATACATACAGCCTATGGGGTATGGGACACACATACTGCAGTGATGGAATGTTTGCTCTAGGGGCTTAGTTGTCAAAAGGGGTTCTTTT
>OLKM01007796.1:0-10773 GCA_900291075.1 Melanogrammus aeglefinus | reverse complement strand
TGTCTCTAAGTTACTACCGCCTAACCCAAAAGTATTTTTATGCAAGGTTTAGGAGCAGACTTTTAGTCAACCTCTTAAAGAATGGTGGAAGCAACTTTCTTTTGCTTCTGACCTTTGCTATCTGACATTTGTTTTAGTATTCAATATGTATGTTAATTATTAAGTAGTTTTGATTGCTGTAAATTAACTAGTGTGAGTTGTGGAGAGTTAATAAGGTCTTAATTCTCTTGCACTTTTCCTATGTCAGAATTCAAGTTCATCTTTTCAGAACCTTTTGCTCACCTTCGGACTCAGGTATTGTCCTCAAAAAAGTGCTGTAAATAATTTCCTTGAACCAAAAGTTCTAAAGTAACAGATATTAATATGAAATTCACTTTGAGCAAAAACTATTTGTGCGTATTACTTGGTTATTCTTCCTTGTTTTCTTAGACTCATCAGTTCGACCCCAGCGCTGTTCCACCCCAAGACGATCATCAGCTTTTTAAACCTTCATCTTTCATCACAGACAGCAGAGGTATTTTGCGAAATGTTCTTCCTAAGAAGGTTCTGCTATTTTGCCACAATTAATGTATATGCACATGTAATTATCTTTCCACTATTCTTTTCTCTACATTTGTCTCAGTCTCACAAAGATCAACCAGTTCAGCAGAAAAAGAAAGCCTAAAACAACTCATTCAGGTATGAATGTAAGGGTCATGTCTGGCCTTCATGGTTTCCTGTTAGTTAGATAATTCTAACTGGCAAATCAAAACCACTTTATAATTAAAAAGCTGTAAGGTCTTTGTCAGGAGTGCAGCTATTAAATACTATGTTAGCCTTGGTGCCTCTTAGGCTTAGGAATTGCAGACATAGATTGTGTAAAAAAAAATAGAGACACAGAAAGCTTTTAATTCATTTTTGTTTTGTTGTTTTGGCCTACTCAAACAATGCGTTGAGCAATTGAATATGGTGTCCACTCAAATTTTAAAGCAGGGAATCCACATGATCAATAAAAAATTAAGCTTCAATCTTAAGTAAACTGTAATGTTGTTTCAATAAGGACTAGGCTAGAGAAAGTTCAGTAAGGTTGTTGAGCAAGAGTTGGAACGTTTGTGATCATGATTTAAAGTGTTATCTAAATGTTGTGTCTTTCAGACCCGGCACCAAGTTCCCAAAAAAAAAATGGAGTGACAAGGAAGTTGCTGCTGTGGAGTCGCAACATGCTGAAGGTACTGACTGAATTGACCTGATTCTAACTTTTTTCTTGATAAGTTGCCCACTTGCCCACTCACTACACGATAGTTGCGTTTCAATCCAACTGATGCGAATTAGTGATGCGCATCCGTGGTAATTGCACATAAATAAAATGGCATTAATCACCGTTTCCAACACCTGTTGACCAGGGACGTGGGAAGTAGTTTCTGACGGGGGATGGTGTCAGTGTGGTCCGGGCGTAAATTTTGACATTGGTTTACATCTCGTCTGTCTTTTGCTTCTATGTTGTGCATGGAAATATTGAAGCTGTCTCATTCCTATCCTGAAGGTTCATCACAAAGGCACAACCCCGGAAAGAACCAAGTGAGAGGCATTCAGAAGCGAGTCCTGAAGCGCTCAAGAACAGCGACTGGAGGGCATACAGTACTATTCCGGAATAGGATTGTGTCTCTCACAAGCGAAAACATGAGGACCATGTCCTTTGTCAGGGGTGGGTGCGGGGGTGGCAGACATCTTATTGTTGTCGCCGGATAAAGGCGGGGGGGGGCGGGGGGGGGTGGCAGGACATGTTTTCGTTGTCAGTACTCATCTGCTCTCCAGTCCCCATGTTTTGGTTGTCGGGGTTGGGCGCAGGACATGTTTTTTTGTCAGGGAAGGGGGAAGGGGGTGTGGGGGGTGCAGGACATGTTTTCGTTGTCAGTACTCATCTGCTCTCCAGTCCCCATGTTTTTGTTGTCTGGGCTTGGGCAGACATTTTTGTTCAGGAAAGGGGGAAAGGGTGTGGGGTGGGGGGGAGCGGTGGCAGACTTGTTTTGATTGTCGGGGGGGGGGGGGTTTGGCAACATTGCATTTTAATTTTGTAAAAGTCAGTTGACTTGAAATTACTGTACTGTACTGCAAGTTATTGCACTCTTCACCGAGCCAAGTCAGTGCAGATGTTTCAGGTAATGAAACAATTTATATTTTTTTGTCTCATGTTTCAAATAATAACTGCATGCATTTATATGTAATTGGGGGTGGGTGATTTCAGGATAAGGAAAATATTCAAAAAAAAGTGTGTTCTCTAATTTTCTACCGCCTAACCAAAATTATTTTTAATGCAAGTAGTCAAAAACCATCTTAAAGAATGGTGCGGAAGCAATTTCTTTTGCTTATGCCATTTGCCTTCTGACATTTGTTTAGTACGGTATTTAAATGTGCGGGGGCACTGATCTCAAAAAGAAACTGGAAGCGCTTTCGCATGTTTCAAAGTGAGGCCACATGGCAAATCGTGGCGGCCAGTTTGTTGGGACTACTTTCCTGCCTTGAGACCAATGATTATGACGGGCGATTAAATATTATATAAAAGATATTTAATGAATTTGCATATTAAGCCTTATAGTAATTCAAGTTTTCATAAACCTGCTATGCGCTTCTGTTTGCTTGCATAAGAATGTGACATCTATGTTTCTCTATCGTATAAATTATGTGGATGACTAGGAACAGTGTCACATTGGAAGAGACAAGTGGGGGGATGGGAATCCACTGTAGGCTATACAATAACTTATAATACAATAAGGTGGGCCGCACAGTCCAGTACACACCTCGATTTACTTTGCTAAAATAAACGCACATTCAGCACCATAATATTATAATTAACAGGCCTATATCATTCGCTGCACGTTTTTTGTTTTTTCTGAATTGATGTGGACAGTGGCTTATATACAAATATTAATGCTGAACGATTAATATGATACCAAGGACAAGGTGAATGTTTTTATTCTAAACTTCTGTAGCTCTGAACAGTGTTATGGGGAGTGATGAAATGTAGTTGATTGTCGAGATGCAAAATTCATCTACAGATGATGTATAGAAATAGTCAATAGCCATCAGGAGCGCATTATCATTCGAAGAAAGCAAGGAAGAGAGAAGTTATCTCAACAAAAAGGTATGCCACTATGTTGCGTGTGCTGGATTATACTCTGGTATCGATGTCATGAACCATGGATGTGCTATCAGTTTCTTTTTGGAATCAGTCTGTACATTTGTTAGGCATGTTTATATTGCTGCGTTATGATATGGGTTAGTATAGATTTTAATTTCGGTTTTTACTCAGTCAACTTGAACATTAGTTACTGTAATTAATCACGATAAGATCTTTATTGTTGCAACAAAAGTGTAATAAACGTTACAGTTTTTATTTATTCATTCATCATTTCCGTTGACGTGGGTCCGTGTAATAACCTGCGTTTGACTGTTCATCTTTCTGAAGGCAGTTTCTACAAGAGATCGGAGGCATTATGCCATGTCGCTACCATTTCGGACAAATGTTATAGTTACACTAGCATAAATCATTATCTATAGAATATATGCAGTAATCAAGCATTGTCTAATTCTGTCATAGTACCTGTACAGAGAGGTTGATGATTAGGGTATTATGAAAGTATAGTTAGCATGGAGGCGTTTACTTCCTAAAGACTATGACCCTTTGACATGTAGGCCTGTTAAGTCATGTGTTTTGCCTAACTCCTTTGTTTATTTGCCATGTCATGAATTTTTGTATAGAGAATCATATTCAATGTCCGGAATTTTAGATGTCAGCTTCAGGGGGCAGCTAATCTAAAAGTATTTTGGTAGCATCGCTTTTGCCAGCTTGGTGGTCAGAAATGAAGCTGCAGATACAGTTACATGGTAGACAGTGTTTAACTACGTAGCTGGATAATATTCATAATGCGTAGGAGCATCCATCTTAGCTTCTTCTAGCGCCTCACTTGTTTGCCCGCCTTGGTCGGCGGCCGACATCAGGTCCTAACACGCAGTCCATAAGTAGGTTTGGTAGTGTCTGTTTCAAAGTTTCATGGCATATGAGCATGCTGATCTTTTTTCTTGAACTTAGTGATGTCACTTCTACCCCGCTATGAGCCTTTGACATTGGTATTTGCAGGTTCTCTCAGTGTGAGTGTGTGTGTCTCGGTGTGGTGGTGTGTATGTGGTGTGTTGTGTGTGTGTGTGGTGTGTGTGTGTGTGTGTGTGTGTTGTGTGTGTGTGTGTGTGTGTGTTTATTTGTGGAGGGGTTGCGCCAGGCTAGAAGGACAACATGGACAATGCTCGGGGACATTTAATTTAAAAATAAATATGTGTTATGTTCCACTGGCTTGTGCTTTGACTAACGTGCCAATATGCTGTCTGATAGAAACACCTGGAGCTGAACCCCCACTGAGCCCCACTGAAGATGAGCCTCTGTCTACTGATCCTGCTAGCTGGCCCTCACCTCTGACTGACAGGATTCGGACTGAGCTGGTTCGAAGAGGACCAAGTAGGTTGCCACCTAACTTTGTTTTTCGGAAAAATGAGAGTAGTGATGGGAGAAGTTGCCACCACGAATTATTTTACGAGAAAACATTAGTTAGTGGTGAAAAGATGGCAAGCAAGTTGTTGTTGCTGTGTGTATGTTTCAATGAAGAAGAACAACAGCCTCTTTTTGCTTTGCTGCTGCAAACTGTTTTCAAAAGAGGCTCACTAATTTGACAATGTCAGGATATGTCAAAATTGGTGAACAAAGCCATGCACAAACCTACACAGACAGCAGCATGAGGGTTAGTCCAGAACACCTCCATTCCATGAAAGCATGAAGGAACTGTCAGTGAGGTTAAGAAGTGGGGGAAACCATCGACAAGCAGGAGATGGCACTTTGTGGAGGCTGAGAGGATTGAGAGTGAAGAGCAGTGCTGACCCGCGTCTCATTGCTATATTGTAGCAGTCACTGGCAGTTCGTAATTTGCTCTCAGGGGACACACAGAAACACTTCTTCACACCAATCAAATGGGAATTTCCTCCCAAGAGGTTGAATTGAATGGCCAGTTTTGATCCCATAATGAAAGAATCACCTTAACCGTGTCACAAGAGGAGCAAGTCACAACAGCTACCTTGGCCAGCATGTGCAAAATGAGCTCATTGGTTTATTGAGCAGCAAAATAACATCTACTATGGTTGATGACATCAAGCACGCCAAGTTTTTTTCAATTATTCTGGACTGCACACCGGACATTAGCCACACAGAACAGTTATCAGTGGTAATTAGAGTGCTGTCACTGATGGAGAAGCCCCATATCAAGGAGCATTTTATGGGATTTTTGGAGGCAGAGGAGTCCACAGGCCATCACTTGTCATCCATGATCCTGAAGAGACTTGAGGAGTTGGGAATTCCCTTTTGAAGACTGCAGAGGACAGTCATACGACAATGAGCCAAACATGAGGGGCAAAAATAAGGGAGTTCAAGCCAGGCTTCTATAGAAAAGAATCCCAGAGCTCTGTTTTGTGCCATGTGGGGGCGCATACATTGAATTTAGTTGTGTTGTGATGCTGCAAAGGGAATCTGTTGATGCCATTGAGCTACTTTTGGTGTCTTGCAAAAAGCTCTACACACTTATTTTTCAGCCTCCACCCAAAGAATGGTCCATATTTGAGAAATATGTTGAGCTTCACCTTAAAGATGTGGGCAGAAACAAGGTGTACGGGAGAGCAAGATCAAGAGCGTTGAGCCCATGAGGGTATCAGGGAGGCTGCCGTTGAGAGAGGCTTTGATCGAGGTGAGAGAGCACCAACCAAAGACTCTGCTATAAAGGCGGAGTCTCTTGTCTGAGGAGGTGGGTCGTCGTACCGCCTTCAGCATCTTGCACGGTTGTTTGGGTATGACATGCTATCTGCAATACAGCATGTCAGCAAACTCATGCAGTCTCCTGTGTCAGGATGTGGACATAGTTGTGGGTCTTTTGGAGAAGAACTGAAAGAGGTCTCCAGAGCTACAGGGCAAGTGGCTTTGGTGACTGCACAGATGGCGGCAAAAAGACCTCTGTGAAGATATGAATGTGGAGGCTGTTTTAGAAACAGAAAAGGCTCAGGTCTTACAAAGCGCCAACTTTTCATTTGAATCGCATGATGAGCCTATCAGTGATGCACTTTAGGAAGTTGGAGGTTGAATTCTTCAATGTTGTTTTCGATTCAGCCATTGTCAGCATTAAGGAGAGGTTTTTCCACATTGGAAAATGTGGGAAACAAATTTGGATTTTCTGACGAACTTCCCAAGTCTTCCAGGTGAGGAGAGCTGGCAGAGCGCAATGCGAGGCACTAGGGCACCACACTGCACTTTGAAGGGCACTCTTGATCTGGACAGTAGAGAGCTTGTTCAAGAATATTAAGAACTTCCCTGAACTGCCATTCAAAAATCAATGAGCCTCCTTTGAGCTTATCACTTTGATGTATGATGATAAGGATCTAACGGAGATCTACCCCAATTTTTGGACTGCCCTCAGGATTGCGCTTACTCTGCCAGTCACAGTGGCTCAAGCAGAGAGGAGCTTTTCAAAGCTAAAGTTGATTAAGACCTACCTTCGGTCAACCATGTCTCAGGAATGGCTGACTGGCCTTGCTGTCATCAGTATTAATCACTCAATAGGGGAGCAAATTTCATACGATGACATTATTGAGGATTTTGCATCAAGGAAGGCCCAGAAAGGTTAAGTTTTAGTTTCTTAGTGTTTCTTTAGTTTGTGTTTTCTGTTGTTAGTGCAAATAGTGTAATAATTTAGATTTTCTTAAGTGTGTTTTTGTACATGTTGTGTTGTTATTTATTCTATTTTGTATTTGTATATTTATCCTTAATATTTTATTATTTATTGTATCTCTGCTCTTTTTTGTATAGTATTCTTAATGTTCTCTGTGCTTTCTTCAATTTTTCTATATTCTGATATTTTTTTCCACTTGTATGTTGTAACTTATACTGTGTTCTGCATAATTGTGCACATTGATTACCTATTTAAAGTTCTATAAAAGTTTTTTTGCAATTGTGCAGTTTGTCTTTCATTTATTTAGTAAAAAAAAAAAAAAAAAAACGCGGACTCGGAGGGGTCTCGCCCGGGGTGTAATTCCATGTAGAACCGCCACTGGTGTCAGTAAGCCAGTGCACCGACCTACTTATCAGTCAATGGTTGGAAGTCTGCTGTATGCTGCAATGGCCACACGACCAGACATAACTCAAGCAGTGAGTGCTGTGTCAAAGTTCAATGCAAATCCAAATGTTGCACATATGACTGCTGTGAAGAGGATATTTCGATACTTGAAAGGGACAGTGAACCTTGCTCTCAAGTATGAGCAGTGAGACTCTGGAGCTTTGATTGGATACGCAGATGCTGACTGGGCTGGAGATCAGGATGACCGCCGCTCGACAACAGGCAACATATTTCAACAGAGTGGAGGAGCAGTCAGCTGGCTCAGTAAGAAACAGGCAACAGTTGCACTTTCAACAGCAGAAGCTGAGTATGTCGCGCTTAGCCAAGCCGCTCAGAAGGTATTTGGCTGAGACGATTACTGAGTGATCTTGGAATGAAGGCTATATCCACAGTGATCCTGGAAGACAACCAAGGAGCCATCGCAACCGCAAAGAATCCTGTGGACCACTCCAGGTCTAAACACAGACATTCGCTACAACTACATCCGTGAATGTGTGTGGAATGGACAACTAGAACTACAATACCGTCCCAACAAATGACATGAAAGCGGACATCTTGACCAAGCCACTGACTAAACAGAAATTTGAATATCTCAGGGGAGAGAGTGGACTTTTGGCTGTCTAAGGGTAGACTCATAAAGTGGTTGTTTATGTTTGACAGGTGAACGTGTGGGGTACTGTGGGGTATTCCACAAAGCCGGTTTTATCACATAACCGGGTAAGTTAACCCAGGGTTTGCAGTAACCCTAGGTTTTCCGTTTCAAAATGAACAACCGGTTTTGGGTATTTGGGCGTTCAGCACAGATTTCATGTGTTCACAATGGAATGCCCTTTTGATGAGAGGCCTGTTGATATCGGAGCGCAAATTATTCGTGCAATCCACCAGGAGCGATTAATAAGACCACGGCTTGACATCTTGGCATCGGATGGCTTTTTGCTGGAGAGATATAGATTCTCGCACAAATCTTTAATATATTTAAATAGCCTTCTCCAGCCTTACATAGCCAACATTACCAATCCTGGCCTTAGTTCTCCCTAGACTATTTGGGTAGCCCTCGGTTTTTTGCAAATGGTAGTTTAATCTATAATGTTGGAAATGCTGAGCACATCTCAGTCCTTTCAGATGACCCATCCACGTCCGGACCAAGTTTTCCATCGGCCTCCTATCATACAAAGAGCGATATTGGCTGAGTACTATGCCGAGAGGCGCTTACAACTAGGAATGGGGATTGAAACCCGTTTCTATGAAGGACCCGGTTCCACTTTTTTCAAAACCCGAAAATCAATAACGTTTGGACTTATCAATATCACTATCGAGTCTCATTGTTTTTTCCTACTGTAGTGTCCTGTAACGTTATTGTGTGTCCCTCGAGTCGTGTGACTCGCGTCACGGCATTTAAATATAATCAATCCAATCACTGCAGCGGGTCCACCAATGTTTTTGAATGAAATTGTAAGCAAACAGGTATTAAAAGTAAAACTAGTGAAGTCTGGCAGTTAACGTCGCTCACGTCACAAGGATGGCTGAACGGGCGAAAAGGTCTACAGTTTGGCTTCATTTTACCAAGCTCAAACATAAAGCAGAAGCGAAATGCAACTTATGTTGCAAAATTATGTCTTGTAAAGGGGGGAACACAACCTCAATGGCCAAGCACATAAGCATCGTGCATCAAATAAAGGCCAAATGCACTACCTTCGACTGTCTCGGGGTTGCAAAGACCCCGTGCGGCGGCGCAGGGTTGCCATCTGAAAGGGTCGATGCCCGACGATGACGTATTGCGTCAAAACACACCGCGTACATCACAGCGTGGTAACTATGGTTACTATGATGACACAAAGACTGGCGATGATGGCAGACACAAACTAAGGAATGAAAGAACTTATAGAGTCGGCAATTCAAGATATAAATACAAAATATTCGTACAACACAACAACGATTAACGATAATTATGTTCTTGCGTCACTACCAGAAGATTGTTTTTACGAAGTAAAGTCCATCAGCGGCACAGATCATAAATGGAAAGCCCACGTTGTCACTGAACTAAAAAAGGAACATGTCAACGAATGGATCGCTGCATACGAACAGAATAACAACATCAAAGACGAAAAATCCAGACGAAGAAAAAACCAACAAGTGGATATGAGGTACAAAATTATTATCGATGCCATCACAACACACGAAATTGGAGCCCGAGCAGATGATCCAAGAAAGCACACTTAAACAGGGTTTTGAAATGCTTCGCTCCTGTTTACCTCAGCATGCGTTCAATGGCCGTGACCAAGAAGCAAGGACCCAAGATCAGTTCCTCACAGATCAACTGCAAAGACAGGAATGGAATGCAATGGAATCTGATGTATGAGAGACTCGCTGAGAAACTAGTTCAGTACAAGGCTGAAAACCCAGAAGCTACAACTTGTCATCAAATATATGAGGGTGTTGGTAAGCCTCTCATAATTGCCATTGTAACACCTCTGATGAATCGTGTGCACAAGGAAGTACAGCAGTCTGGTGAATTGTTTTTGTGGATGCGACTTCCAACACAGCAATGGCCAGACAGCAGTATTTGAAGGACCTAAAGGATTCATGTGAGGATGAACTGGATTTCCACAGAAAAAAAGCCAATCGAGCAATTATGCCAAGGAGAAGGGATTTCAGTTACCTTTACTCTCAGTTTGGCAAGGACAGGTATGGTGGGCAAGGGGTTCTGATGTATGAGAGACTCGCTGAGAAACTAGTTCAGTACCAGGCTGAAAACCCAGAAGCTACAACTTGTCATCAAATATATGAGGGTGTTGGTAAGCCTCTCATAATTGCCATTGTAACACCTCTGATGAATCGTGTGCACAAGGAAGTACAGCAGTCTGGTGAATTGGTTTTTGTGGATGCGACTTCCAACACAGAAGAGCACAATCTGAAAGTGTTTGTAATGTGCACACACAGTGTATCTGGAGCACTACCACTTGGTATCTTCATCACTAGTGATGAGCAAGAAAGCACACTTAAACAGGGTTTTGAAATGCTTCGCTCCTGTTTACCTCAGCATGCGTTCAATGGCCGTGGCCCAGAACAAGGACCCCAAGTCATCCTCACAGACAACTGCAAAGAAGAAAGAAATGCACTGAAGTTTGTTTGGCCATCTTGTGTTTTACTCCTTTGCATCTTTCATATGCTCCAGCAGGTCTGGAGATGGCTTCATGAAGGTAGCCATAATATCAACCAATCAGACAGGCCCCATATCCTAAACCTTTTTAAGAAGTCCCTATATGCCCAAACAAAGCAAGAATTTGGCAACTGTTTCAGTGCACTTTTGAATGATGACCAATGCAAACGATACCCAAATCTACTGAGTTATCTACACAATCTGTTCAAAGACAAAGAAGCATTTGCTCTATGCTTCAGAACAGAACTACCTGTTAGAGGCAATCACACAAATAACTTTGCAGAGGCCCAGTTTCTGGTTTTGAAGGATGTGATTCTACGTCGTACAAAAGAGTACAATGTTGTTGGGCTACTGGACAAGCAGACAATTGATCTGGAAGACCATTACAAGAATAAGCCTGTCTCCAGTAATATGTCCTGATGGACAGATTAC
>OLKM01007795.1:5000-10775 GCA_900291075.1 Melanogrammus aeglefinus | reverse complement strand
GTATATATACCAGTCAGTCAGTGTGTCTTCTCTGCATTCAACAACCGTCAGGCCATCCATTTCATCTATGTATTCACCTTGGTTCTTGCCACAGATCGCCCTGGTCCACTTCCTGTATCAACATCGCTTGGCATCATCCTCTGGTACCCGATCACCGTTTCACCCGCATCCCATCGCCTGGCCAAAGGCCTTGGGGAACATCACCGCCTTCTTACCGCTGGTTCGCGGTGTACATCCCTCGCCTGCTTCTTCCGTCCTGCCCCTTGGCATCTTTGCCCTCTCCATGGGCCGTGGCAGGCGTTGGTGGGTGGGCGTCCCGCTGATGTCTTGCTGGTGGTCGTCACAGTGATCAACGTGCGTGCAGCAGGCAGGCGTCCACGGATGGCTGCCCGGCGCTGCTGCGTTCCTGGGACTTCTGCCTCTTCTGAGCGCACTCTTTTTGGATGCCCTGGGACAGGGTGGTTACCGTCCTCGCCGCCAAGTGCTGTGCTGCTGCAAGTGCTGCCAGGTCGCCCCGACGACCCTGAAGAGCTGCGAGGGATGAGTGTTGGCGAGCCGAGGGGAAACGCAGGAGGCAGGGGCGTTATGATAACCCCTGCGATAGCCGACGAGGAGTAGGCGGAGCGCGGTGAGGAAAATGGAGCTGAATATTCTGAAACTTCAAGTCATCCTCGATTGGGTCTGGTTAATCAGGTTCTTGGTCTGGGCTTTTTTTTGAGCATTTTGTGCGACATAACTTCAGATCCAACATCTAACCTTGTATTGAACTTCATTGGAACTCTAACGAAACTCTTGTGTGAATGAAACTCCAATATAGCACTTCAAATGTACACTGTATTTTATGGAATGAAGTAAATCACAATCTGAGGTGCCTTTGTAAGCTGCCTTTAAAATGTTGTTTTTTTTGATTTCAAGTAATAAAATAGGAGAGAAATGTTCAAACTGTAATGGAACAGTGGTAGCCCACAAAATGTCCTGCTGGAAGTAGTCTGAAGGCCTCATGTGGTAAACATGTTATATCAGCGGTTAAGGTAGCTTAAATCTGTTCAATTATACTTGTGTAACTAAATACACGTCCTCCAAAGCCATCTGTTACGGTGTGAACTTTTTGCAAGAACATTCCTTCAATCGATTATAGACACCCTAATCCCTATATTCAGTGCAATAGCCTGCTATAAAATCAATGTTGATTATGTATTTGATTGTAAATAAACTTAAAGAGTTTAAATTTTTTCTGACACTTCCATTCATTGATAGAAGGAGTTCATACCTGTATCATTAACTAAAATCATTTGAAGCGTTATTTTTATTTGGCAAGTTTAGTCAGTAGTCCCTCCAATCAGATTCTTTCCCCTCCCTCATCCTTTCTCTCTCTCTCTCTCTCGTCTCTCTCTCCTGCCCTCTCTCTCCTCCTCTCTCTCTCTTCCTCTCTCTCTCTCTCTCTCTCCGCTTCACTCTCCCTCCTCGCTCTCTCTCTCTCTCTCTCTCTCCTCTCTCCTCTTCCTTTTTCCCAAAACTCTTTTTTTTGGGGGTTTTTTTTTCCCGGTTCTGGGTTTTTTTTTCAGATCTTAAACAGAACTTTCCTCTCATGACCTGAATAATCTCTCTACTTTCATTTCTCTCTAACTAGTGTAATGCGTTCCTTATTGAGGTGGAAACTACATTCCTAGGCCTACTTCTAGTGTCTACATTTGAAGTGTCTGTGGACAAACCAAATCACGTGTCCGCGGTAGATTCCATTGCTGCTGTTACAATCGTACTGACGGATGTAAAGAGTCATATGACGTCGTTGAATGATGCCATGTGTACATGAGACTGGTTATCAATAAGCCAATACATTAAATGATAAACGGCTCACTCAACACACCCATGTCAGCCACGAGACCATGTCCCCAGAAAGGTTTCTGAGGGCATATGCATATTGCATATTAGCTGAGTTAGCAAATACCCAAAAATTCAGAGGATGTCAGTTTTAAAAGTCAAAGACGTCAAATTGATATCCGTACAACAGTCGCTATCGCTGTGCAAAACACACCCAAGGCTATAAAAAAGTACATTTGTATGAAAAAAGTATTTATCTTTACTGCCAGCCAGGACTATATCTCACATCTACACGTGGCATTAGTTGCCTGTTTGCTTAGAAAAGGGGATAAAGCTAGCAGTATCTGTCTATTTATGGCTGTGTTTCATCTCTATCTCCCTGCGATAACCTGAAGCTGGTACGAGTTGTCCAGGGAGCAGCCGAGGTGTGGTTGAACCTTTGATAATCGAATGGCCTCAGCGCCAGAGCGCTCTCTGCCGCGGGGGTCTCCCAGTGCAACGCCACAAAGACATGAACCAGCCTAAGACTATAGAGGGTGAGGGACGTTTTATCTTTATCTTCGGTTAACCTTGATAACTAATATATAATCTTTTGTGGGTCGTTTAGGAAATGGCTCCAGGAACAAGCGTTCACAATATTGGAAATAAGTAACTGAATGTGTGTAAGGCCACAATAACAAATAACTGATAGGTTTAAACTTTTTCTTCCCACTGCCACATAGTTTCCTACCACATACGTTAATGTTGAATGTTGTCTTGAAACTCTTTCTGACAGAAGAGCTAAGCAAACAAGTGTAAGCTAGTGCAATTATTTATTCAGTGTAAATGATGGATGCAAATCCTGTGTTTCCCCAGAGGAAACAGAGGATGTCTGTCTGTCTGTCTGTGGCTGAAAGACAGCATGACCTGGCGGACTGTATTATCATTGAGTATCATCGTTGTTCGTGCTCTTACTAGTAAGCCTGCTGCCATAATAACAGTACATTGCTGAAGATGTAGGTATTGGGAGATCCAGAAGATTCAACAAAACTATAAATACTTTTGATTTTAGTCATATTTATTGAGTAATATCAACATCAGTATTTTTTTACAAATGTCAATGAAATATTATTTTTCAACATCTCAATTCTAAATGTATCACAGTCATTACAGGACATTTGATTTGCATTTTACTTACACTTTACACTACTGCACTACTAACATTTACAAATTGACAAGCACTAATTCTAACATTTCTTCTCCTCTATAGGCTAACTCACTAATGCTATTTTAACACAGTATCAAAAATATTAACACATTATAATACAAAACATCTGCAGCGCTTATAGCACCATACTTCGCAATTTACATTTGTTTAGAATAATATACATTTGAGTGGACTGCAACACACTTTCACAGACCCTTAATGGCCATTTCACTCAATCCAGAATACCTTCTAATGCCATACCATACGCATTCCTACTACGATATATTACTCCGAGTAGTAGATATATTTCTGTGCTGCTTAACAATATCACCAAAAGCCATACGTGCTGTTCCTTTTCTAACCACGAGGGGGAGTGGTGGTTGCGCCACCCTCTGCCAATTTTATTAACTACAGTTCATACAGCAACAATGGAGCGAGGGTCTTGGCTACTCCTAGAAGGGTACAGGTCCGTAGTAGGCGGTGTACGCAGCGACGATGCCCTCGGTCTCCGCCATCTCGTCACAGCCGTCGTGCAGCTCACACACTTCCCTCAAGCTGAGAGAGAGAGAGAGAGAGAGAGAGAGAGAGAGAGAGAGAGAGAGAGAGAGAGAGAGAGAGAGAGAGAGAGAGAAAGACAGCAACAGAAGGAGAGTGAGAGATGGAGGGTCAGAGGGTTCGGTTCGGTTCTGAGGGCTCTCAGCAGCATTGGTGCAGAGTATGAGTGCATTTATTGTGTTGTGTAAAGGGTGAAGGGTGTGTTGTGAAGGGGAATACCTTTCTGTCTGGAGTGGGCTGAGTGTGCTGGTGGCTCTCCTCCTCCTCAGGAGAACGGCGGCTAGGTCCCTCTTCATAATCACCTGGGGAGCTGGGGAGGTAACAACGCACGGCTAAGAACACGCAAAAGTGACATGCAACAAAACAGAAAGGTCGTGGGGTCATATACGAGGTGGATATTCAAATCCCTGCACGCGTGGGTTTGCTTTGTGGACACTTGGATATTACTGGGGGACAGCGGGTCACATCATGTCGATATCATAATGCTACACTTTACTATGACTGGACTTTTGCACGGCCCGGAGATGCCCCTGCTAACACGGTGCCCCCTGCAGGCCAGAGACGGGAGCAGCAGGCTCACAACACGACGTCATGCCGCGCCTCACCTTCAGCGAGGGCAGGAGCGCCCGTGGCCTCAGAGGAGGAGGACTCGGATGAAGAGGATGAGGAGGAGGACGATGAGTCAGAGGCGGCCGAGTCCGACTCCGAGGATTCGGATGACGATGACGATGATGAGGATGAAGAGGAAGAGGAGTCCGACGGGGAATCGGATTCCGAAGACGAAGGCGTATCGGCGTCGGGGGCGGCGGAGGGCTGACGCGAAGGCGTATCGGCGTCGGGGGCGGCGGAGGGGTCTGCCACGTCAGGGGCTGCATCGCCAGCGTCGTCCAGATCAGGATCATCCACCGCCTCAGGCTCCACCACTGCACGGCGGGACACACACACACACACACACACAAAAAACACACACACACACAGACACACACACACACACACACACACACACACACACACACACACACACACACACACACACACACACACACACACACACACACACACACACACACACACACACACACACACACACACACACACACACACACACACACACACACACACACACACACACACACACACACACACACACACACACACACACACACACACACACACAAACACGATGTTGTATTGCCCCACTCTTCCACCGTGAACCTCAACGTAAATAACATGCATGCTACAGAGTCAGCATTGCTAATAAGGAAACCATAGATAGCATTAAGTCACGAGTCACTATAGATAGCCTTCTGATAATCAAACTGTAGCATTGAGTCACTTTTCAACCACACTGTAGATAGCATGTAGTCACTAATAATATACACTATAGACAACCTTTAGCCAGTTATAAAACACACTTTAGCATTGAGTCCAAAATAATACAAGTAGAAAAGCATTTCGTCTTTTATAAAATACACTAGTATTCAGTACTTATAAAACAGACTATAGGCAGTATTCAACTCTTATAAAACAGACTATAGGCAGTATTCAACTCTTATAAAACAGACTATAGGCAGTATTCAACTCTTATAAAACAGACTATAGGCAGTATTCAACTCTTATAAAACAGACTATAGGCAGTATTCAACCCTTATAAAACAGACTATAGGCAGTATTCAACCCTTATAAAACAGACTATAGGCAGTATTCAACTCTTATAAAACAGACTATAGGCAGTATTTCAACCCTTATAAAACAGGACTATAGGCAGTATTTCAACCTTATAAAACAGGACTATAGGCAGTATTCAACTCTTATAAAACAGAGGCAGTATTCAACCCTTATAAAACAGACTTATAGGCAGTATTTCAACTCTTATAAAACAGACTATAGGCAGTATTCAAACTCTTTATAAAACAGACTATAGGCAGTATTCAACCCTTATAAAACAGACTATAGGCAGTATTCAACTCTTATAAAACAGACTATAGGCAGATATTCAACCCTTATAAAAACAGACTATAGGCAGTATTCAACCCTTATAAAACCAGACTATAGGCAGTATTCAACTCTTATAAAACAGACTATAGGCAGTATTCAACTCTTATAAAACAGACTTATAGGCAGTATTCAACTCTTATTAAAACAGACTATAGGCAGTATTCAACTCTTATATAAACAGACTATAGGCAGTATTCAACCCTTATAAAACAGAC